>JBBMOC010000004.1:7441707-7739207 GCA_037975185.1 Centropyge bicolor | reverse complement strand
CACATACAGAGTTATTATCTCCTGGAACAATACTAATAGATGCATGTACTGCTGTGAGCAAACAGTTTGTGCCTCTGCTGCCAACAGAGTGGGAGGGTGAGCACTTGCCAAGTCTCCTCTACCATGAGCCTCCTCCTCTCCTCTCCTCTCCTCTCCTCTCCTCTCCTCTCCTCAAACCATCTTTCCTGGTTTCCCCTATCCGTATGTTCTTTGATCATTTCCATCTACTCCTTCTCAAAGCTCATCCCATGAGCTGAGCCACATCTTTCTCTGCTTCTTCTCCTAATATTAAACTCCCATTAGACTCATACCTCTATGGACCTTCTGATTCTTCTATCACTGTTGCATGATTCCGCCTACTCATTTCATTTTCTTTTTCCCTGACTTGTGGCACTAATCCCCTCATGTTTACACTCTTGCAGCACATCCCCAGACTGTGGCTGGCAACTTGGTTTCAGGTGATTTTACAGCAGCAGCAGCAGCAACCAAGCTGTAATTGATGGACAAACACAAGGCTGCTCGCACATATACAACTTTGATGTGTCTGGTTGTGTTTAATTAGCTGCGGTGAGGGACAAGAGAGTGGTGTGGGGAGAAGAGCAGTATAACTGGCTGTCTAATTATCGGCTCCCCCGTCGGGCTGGTGCTCTTATATCAGCCGGGCCGACGAGGTCGCGCTCAGCTTGGGGCCACACTGCGCCTCTGATTCACCTCTTGCTGAAAAGTTTTTGCTTGAGGAAAATCTAACATGGCCACGAAAACAATTATTGTTCAAGCAAGGCTTCTAATCAAAACAGGTCTGTCGGATAAATACCCACATCTGTACAATAACATACGGTGATGAAGGATCCGTCCTGACCCTGAACAGTCGGTTGATTATAATTGTTTTGTCAGGAAATACAGTCGTTTTCATTTCTAACCACGAGGCCTAACAGCTTTGTTTGTGTTTGAATTTAAAACTTCCAGCTTAATTAGCCACATCTTCATTTCATTTCTAGTGCTGCTTCCATCGACTTACGTTTCAGGTTGTCCCAGCTCTAGAGGAGTTTAAGCATTGTCTCGTTGACATAAATAAGCAGCCACTGGATTAAAATGCTCTTTGCTGTCTGTTTTCTGGGATGGCTTTGATCAGTTTTTATGCGGAGGTGGCACAGGTTCACCTGCAGTGACTCCTACACCAGCTCTTTCACATAGACAGCAGGCAGCCACACATCTGTGTTTTTCACAGGGCTGAATCCCAACTGAAGACACGACACAGAACCGCTGGACATTGAACGATAACACGACATCAGTGACTGCTATATGTATGTAAACAACAGGATTTCTTTTCTACTTCAAACAAATGTGTCTCCTACACCACACACAAATCCACAAACAGACCACTTCACAGCGCTTTTACTTGTCGTTTCCTCTTCGCGCTGAAGCCCAACCGCGTTTATTTGAAGTCAGAATTGAAGGGAAAAAAGATTTGAGCTAACTGTTTACCAACGGTCTTATTATTTCACTGCTGCCTTAGATCTGCTAGAAAACCCACATCCTTTTCTATTAAGTAAGGACTATGTTTTAAACAAGCACTTCTGGAGACACTGTTTATTTGGGATCCATTAAAACTTGTGGCTGGGATCAGGGCCTGGACCCGCCGCCTCGTAAAACCAGCTTTTGAGCTCGTTTCCCCTCCCTTTCTCTTTTGACTGTACTCTAGTTGCATCTACATTGTATTCAACCTAGATGAAGTAATTAAAGCCTGGCAAATTCCCCAATGCCCCTTAAATAATAAAAACTCAAGTGGGGGCAAAAAGACCTCACCGCCTACGATGCAGCGAGGCTTTATTTGTCCGCTGCAAACAGAGGTCGTCTATTGATTTGTTTTATCTTTGAAGATCGCTGCTGACCCAACTGCACACACACGTTTAAACACACGCAGCACTTTGCTGCAGCGGCTGAATAATTCTGCCGCCGCATGGAAACTGTGCTTCAACCCGCAGATGCTCTCCGCAGCTCATCAGAGCTTTCATCTCGACGTTGCTTTCATGTGCCATTCTGTGCTCAGCGGTGCACGTTCTCTCAGCAAGCCTCTGACATTAGCACGCCGCTTGTCATCCCCGAGTCCACATCAGTGTAAATTCATTACCCTACAGTTACTACAGAACGAACACCGAGCTCCCCTCAAGGTGCCAGATAGGAGCTTCTTATCTATTGCTATCACCTTTTCAATTCTCCTCTTTCTTTCTCGTCTGCGTCGCTCGTTCTGCCTCATCCTTGCCCCTTGTCTCCCCTTTTTTCACTCTCCTTTTCTTTCCCGCTTCACTCTCAACTTGTCCTTTTCCCATCCAGCGTTGCCATCCTCTGACACTCTAAATCAGGGTGTCATAGATAATGTGTAGCCCTCCCTATCCACCTCAGTTCATTCTCTTACCTTTGTCGGTTTTTCTCACTGCTTCCTTTCTTTAATGTCTTGAGCAATGCAGGAGGCCATTTTGTCACCCCAATTCTCCCCCTACCACAATCACCAAAATGTCTACACCCAGATACTCTCATTCTCATCCTAGAAAAGATGAAATCTCTGAACTCTCCCTGTAACCCTGTGCCCCTCCCCTCCCCTGACTCTCCCTGCTGTTTTCATGTAATTTCAGTCTCCAGGTTTGTCAGAAAGCTTCCTCTTTCCTCGCTTCTTTCCTTAGGCTGTAATGCAGCACACAAGCAAAGATTTCCCTATTAGCACGCTCTGCATGTGCCTTTTCGTGTCTTTCTTGGACTCTGCGTTTGCATGGGAACATGCAGGATTGCCAAGGAAACTACAGAAGTTGTCTGGAAAATCACATCTGTGCACGTTTTTAGTCGGTGGGTCTGTACATGAGAGCAGGGATATAAATGTCTGATTGAGGAATTACAGGAGGGAGCCTTCGCACACTTCAGTTAACTGCTTTTACTAAGCTGCTGTTTCCGTGGCGAGGAGATAAGAATGTTGAAGCAGTGACGTTTTTAAAGATGAGTTCACTGTTTTTCCATCCCTGACCTTATTGAGATATTATTTTTTTAATATTGATAATTGTGCATAACAAATCCTGGCTTCAGCTGCAGCAGCCACCCACTGCACTTAAGCACAGTCCAAATCTGAGGCAGGAAGATGCACTCAGTGATGGCAGAGAAATAGAGATTTTCAGAGGAACACATAGTCATCTCTGATGTCATAGTTTTTGATTGTCAGCACAGCTGCCTTGTTACACTCATAGAATTTATTAAACAGAAGCAGAATCTGGAAGCATATTTCAGTTATAAAGAAATATATTAATACAGTCAGATTTATAAAGGGAGCATTTAGGGCGTTTTAACTGTGTGGCTTTGGATATTTATTCTGTTGTATTAATGTGTTTATGCATTACGGTGTTTGTTCGTGGATGAGGGCTCATCCTGAGCACAGTATCCTTGGTGATGCTGTGCCTGTGATCATGATTTCTCTCCAGGCTGTAAATCTCAACAAAAGCAGTGAAATTAATGGTCAATGGCTTCATTTTTCACCCTGTGTGTACGTGCATGCTTTTCTGTGTGTGTGCGCACGCACCTGTGTCTTTATTTGTTTGTGCGCTCACCAAAACCTCAACACACCCCCTCCTCACATATGCCTCAGCTCCCCCCCGTTTGCTGCTCTCAGTGGACTTGATTTACTACACTCACACACCTCGGCTTCAACTACTGGACGGGATCATAAAAGTAAGGCTTCATCGTCACCGGCTGCTGAGAAAACACAGGGATGTTTTTCACCCACCAAAAGGGCAATAAACTCAGTCTCACAGGGAGTAACACACTCCACTGGTCCCCTCTGCATGGCAAGAATAGCTCACACAGCCCACCTGCCATTCAGCCAGCAACAAAATGTGTGCTGATAGTTGACCACAGTATATATCCAATAAAATCTGTTGGCATGCACCTATTCAACACTGCAGCCTCGACGGCACTGGGCTCATTGCCAACAGTATACTGTGATGAAGATTTTTCTTCTGCCTCTGTTGACCTCGGTAACAACAAATCATACCACCAGCTGGTCACTGAATATGGCGATTTGCATCAGCTTTCACACGGTCAAAGTCAGACGCACCAGCAAACGTCAACTTTTCCTCCAGTCCAGCAACACTTTCTGCACCTTTACCTTCTTGCTTCATGTGTATTGATATTTCAAAAGAAAATTAACGCGTATAAAACCCACCGTATGAAATGTATGCTCAGTAAATAATACTGTAATCCTTTAATTAGCCAGATAAGACACCATATATTAAAGGCAAGGTGAGCTGGCTTTTCTCTTCTCCTAAACTTAACTCACTTTCTCTTTTGTCATAATAAGCACAGCATCACTCTCCTCGTAGATGATGTGCTGTCTCCACCTTTGACTCCGCATCTTGTCCAGTCCCTCTATTTGACATTAGGACCAAACAACTCTCTGGCCCTGACTCATGTTGACTCACAAGGCAGCACGCTCCCAGGCCTGCTTAGAATAGCCTCCTGTCTGCTCCACTAGCACACTGGCTAGTGCTCAAACAAAAACCTGACCGCATGCACCGTGTCGCACACATGCCTCATTTAAACTAGGGATGCGGATTTTAGGCACAGTTTTCATAATCGATCACCGGCTGCAGTATGCTGATTATCAATAATCAATCAATCGAAAATGGCATGGAAAACTTGCAGGTTTTTCTTGAGAATATAAATCACAGGAATGTTAACATACAAGGCACTATCTCCTCTTAATGGAACAGGCATCCTGAAAGAAATGGATGCTTCAAGGAGAAAAAGCCCATGTGCTCACAAGCACCTTTTTATCCTTGCTCTTCCTGTATATAGACAACCACTTGTGCCAAACCCTGATCACAGACTCTGATCAAAGATGGCGTAATAATCTTAAGTGTTCAGCCCCATAAAACACCTGTGCAAGTGGAACCAAGGTCCCAGGAATGCACAAAGCTGTGCCAACATATTTATATAATCTGTTCATATAGTCTTGATCAAATTTTTTGCTATTTAATCATTATAAATTCCAGCGTTAACACTTTTATATATGTATATTTTAGTGGACACTTATTAGAACAGTGTAAAATATATCCTCTTTGATCAAAGTAGAAACTGTTCAAAAGTGAACATTCTCTTTGCTCTCTCTGACAGGACTGAGGGGCTTTAGTTGATAAATGGCTGATGCAATTGAGATTACAATGCCTATTGGTCTAGGTCATTTTAATGGAATAACATTTTATTACAGCCATCTTCTGCGCCTCACTGCGTAGTAATTTACAATGAGAGAAAAAAATCTAATTAAGAGATTGCATCAAAATAATTGGGTTTCAAAATGTCCTACGAACCCTTTTAAGTTGAGAATGAGCTCCTTTCTTAAATTGAATGGAAGAGGAAGTATATCGTTTGTTATTTTGCCGCCGGTTTAAAGGCTCTGGCCTGTTAAATCCAGCGTTCCTCCTGATCACACTGAAAACACATACGCATACACGCGGTTGCACTGTGGCATTTATTGTCCCTGCAGTTCCATTTGCGCTGACCCCTTGATCCTCCCATCCTCTCTGCCTTCATATTCACCGGTCTCCCTTCCTGAAGTACCCCCAGCGGTCCAGTCCATTACTGGTATCAGCACTTCCTATCTGCTGCACTGTGCTATGGCAACATCACACTCACCCCAGCCCCCACCCCCACTCCCCTCGTGGTGCAGTCTAGGCCGTTCACCAATCATGCAGGAGCCATGATGGCCAGGCTATATATCCCCTATTCCATCTGTAGCTGGCACTCTTGCATCACATTTGCTCTGCTTACTCCTTTCCTAAGCGCCTTTGCTCTCTCTTCCTCTCACTCTCACTGCTTTGCTTTGCCCTCTTTTGGTAGATTGAGCTGCTCTTCTTCATCTTTTCTTGTTGTTTGATTTTAATTACTGTTGCTTTTTCTTGTTTTTCATCTTTTCAGCATATTCCCTTTCTCCTCTGCTTCAGCTCTCATTTCTCCTATCTTTTACTTCAGCCTCTCAGGAACAGTTACATGTACCATCAGCTACCTTATACATTCCTGCCACATTTCTCTGTTTATGTCTTGTATTTTTGCTAATGCTGTCTTCTCTTGGCTTTATTTTTCACTTTTGCTTGTTCCCAAATAACATTTTTCTACCTACCTGCTTTCCTTTACCTCCCCAAGTTCCTTTCATACCTCTCTACACCAGTTTATCTTCTATCCTTTCCCCTCCCTCCCCAGACCTCTGTGAGCTGCGGGTAAGTAGGTGCATTTTGCCTTGCTTCCTCTTTCAAATGACTTCATGATTGCTAATGAAGCACACAGACAGAAAGAGAGAAAAAAAAACATGATGCGGAGGAGGAACGGATGGAGGGATGTTTCCCATGGAGACGGGGCCCTTCAGTGGCTGGCTAGCTGATTGGCTGATTGATGACCCTGTAGCCATGTTCACTGATTAGTATGAAGAAGCCTTTTATAGCACAGTGCAGCTTAATAAGTGACCACATAGCACAACACACACGTAGCATAAGCCCCAACATACTGAGGCAGAGGAAGTATGGCCGAGCTACGGGAGAATGCCATAACGCAGCTTAATGCTTAATACAGAGCTTGCATCTGTTCATACAACTGCTCACAATCCATCGAACCCATTTACACTATCCATTTAGATACAACATACTGATACCTACATGTTTTCTCTTGTTTGAACGTTCCTTTCACCTGCTCCACATTAGAGACAATTGGGAAATCGCTAGGTATGTTATCAAAGCAATTACAAGTAAACAAGAGTGGGAGACAAAGCCTTGGGTATGAGTCAGCATAGTGACAAATGGTCAGTACAGTATGAAATGGCCATGCTTTCTTTTTTTCCAAGATTATTAGTAAGCTGCTAGTAGAGAGGCAGATGGGTCTGCAGCTGGAATCAAAGAGTGGACATTGCAGTTCTGTGGTATATATGCTTCAACCATGGGATGTGGGCACGTCTGTCTCACACTTTTTCCTCACACTCCCTCTATTCCCTTTTCCACCTGCAGCTCTTATTGGTTTCTATACTCACTGTCTTGAAAGAAAACACATCTGACACAAGACACACACGCATACATGGACAAATACAGGCAGACTTGCACGTCTGATCTATGCATGTCATTCTTGCACCTGCAGAAAATGCTCAATATTTAAAGTGCAGGCTGAGTCATCAACAGACACGCCAGGAAGGGGAGCATGGCGAGAGCTGTGGTTGATTTGATCATGTCTGATTTTTGCCCAAGTGACCAGTTGTGACAGCCCTGGTACACTGCAGTAGGTTATTTTTACCCTAATTCAATGGCAGTTGGTAGAGGATGGTGAAATTCTCCCTTTGGGATCATGACAAGACACTGATGCAGTCGTGAGCATTTGATATGTGACCACACCTATGTCTGGGCTAGATGAAGTTTCACTTTCTCTTAATGCCAGATGTCCTTGGTCCATAAAATCCTAAGTACAATGTGCTGCCTCACAATATGTTTTTGTCAGGAAGGAAGTGTTTATGCCTTCCTTTTTATTTGATTAAATGATTTCGTTCTGTGATATAGTTTTCTGCAGGAAGGCACAATTTTCTCATTCAGGTTTTTAAAGCAGTCCGTCCTCACTGACATCATATCCACCCTCGCCTCATCATAATGTAGCACAGTGTTAGAGGACATTTAAATTATACATTTACAACATATGCTGTCTTGCTCTACAACATATTGCTCAATCTCCTATTTAGCTTTTGTCTTTAACCTCCATCTCCTACTCCATCTTTCTCACTCCCTCCCTCTTTTTTTTTTTGTCACTTCCCAATTTCTCAGAGCTGGAATATCACCCTCACAAACACACACATCACAAGCTCTCAGATAACCGCTACACTCTTTTTGTGGTGCGCCATGTCCACCTCACACTCTCCTTTCTGTTCAAACATTCTCCCTTTTTTAGTCTCAAATGTCAAAAAGCAAACCCTGATAACGTTCTTATGACCCTCGTAAGTACTCTCCCCGACCAGGTCTCCATTCGCCACAGTTATTACTGGTTGTGTAAGCCGATGTCTTTAAACACACGACGAGAACAAAGCTTTGCCTGCCTGCACTGGCCTGTGACTGTGGATCTGTCACGCATGTCCAGAGGCTACTTATTGCGTTTTTTGATTCGTGTTAGTTTACTTTGGAATTGTTCAGACTTGAAGAGGTTAATGAGAAGGGAGTGTCCGTCTTGGCCTTGATGATCATGTCCACACAGTTTTCAACCTTTTGCAGTATTCCCTTTCTCTCACCCACATGTTGCCCACTACAAAATTGTTATTCTTTTATTATTTATTATGTGCACCCAGGGTTGTTCACATTCCCTTTCTTTCTCTTTTATCATTTAAACTAACCAGTGTGCTTGAGATACTGTCCCCCATTAAATGAGAGAAGTGACAGAGTTATAGTAGAAAGAATGGCATTGCTGGGTCGTCAATCCCACGTACTGTGATTTCCAAAACTCTCTCCTGTCCAATACACGTCTGCTAACCACTGTGTATGTTGTATGTTATCTTTCTTTGTTAGGCAAAGAACTGAGAGGCTATATTATGATTGAGAGGGGTGATATTGTCAAAGATGAAAAATGCACAGTTAACAGCGAGACCCAAATGCATTTGTCACCATAAAAAGCCCCCATACTGATTGATGAAGGCACAACAGCTGGCAATGCAATGAAAAGTGAAATGAGGATCTATATTTTTTGGCAAAGTGCAAGACAGTCTTAACACCCAAACAGTATTTCACCTTAATTTATCACCTTTTTCACTCATTAGACGCATGATTAATAATACCAGTTTGTAATGTGGAAAATGAGCTTGCTAACACAATCAGCCTGCATCATTGAAAAGCATTATGTAATGAGCATTTCAATTAACATTAGATGTTAAGATTGCACTGCTATAGTATATACGACTGCCTCATCTTTCAACATCTGAATGCATTGGTGTAACTTCAGAACTTAGATTAAATACAGGCTTTTGATCAGCCACACCTTGATGAAGCACCATGACACTCACTGTTGCTGTAAAATGCAAACTGAACAAACTCTTCCATTACACATAAAGAATGTAATAATTGGAGGTGTTGAGAGATTTAAAAAAAGCACCATCCACTTCTGCACTGTGATTCATTCTGCCTGAGTCATTCAGCACACGTAGGGTTAAAGTATAGCTGCAGCGTCTTACTGCAGTGTCTAAAGCATTTGGCTGATCGTTACAGTATACGCCAGGAGAAGAAGCAAAGGGGAAAAAAACATCTCTCTCTAATACTTCCTTTTTTCTTCCAAAAATCCTTTTTATTGCATTTTATAACATTTGGCACAGTACAAATTCTTGGTGCTTTTACAAGATAAACCTGTAAAGATCGACACTGACCTTTTTTCGGTTTTTGTTAAAGAAAGTCTTCTCAGTATAAATATTTTTTCTTATCACTGCATTCTCTGTAGCATGGTGTAAAAATCACACAGAATGCCCCTTTTTTAAAACAAGACTACCCTCATTTGTCAAAGTCAAGACAGCATCTTAAACAACTCATTGTTTTAAATAGAAGTTACAAGTTAGAAAATAGTTTCAATTTCTCTTTAATATATGTTTCTCTATCACCAGCCCATGGTAGTTTCAATTTGTCCATATATATATATTTATTTATAAGCATGTACAACAAGAAATCATCAGTCTTTTTAAGTTTGCACTCTGTACAAAAAAGTAGTTCCTGTCCTTTTTTCGTTGTGCATTCTATTGCATGATTTTATGAGGAAATGACGAAGGGGAGGGCGTGGGACGGGGGTGGGTGGGAGCTAGGGACCTAGGGAGAGTAGTGGGAGCCTTTTGAGAGAGGAGGGGGGGATTTTTAAATCTGTGTCTCCTGTACCTTCTCCTTGGTATGAGTTTTTATGACAAAGGGCTCAGCCATTGCTGTGATGGTGCTGGGCAAGGTTCGAGGCAAAGAGTTCCCAACATTGTTGTCTGTCCATTTAGCCCCGTGGCCAGTTGGTTTGTAGGTGTTGTATTTGGGCTTTAGAGTGCTGTAGTCCACCTTATGAGGGCTGTAGTCCATTTTGTGTGGACTGTAATCAAGCTTAGGTCTCTGAGTGTGTGGACTAAAGTCAGACTTGAAGGCGCTGTAATCCGCTTTGTGGGGGCTGAAGTCGGTCTTGAAGGCGCTGTAATCCGTTGCAGTCTTATGAGGGGTATAAGGGTCCTTGGGTTTGTAGGTACTGTCAGCTTTAGATCTCTGGGCACTGTAGTCTGTTTTGGGTTTAGGTTGAGTGCTGTAATCAGGTTTAAATGGGCTGTAATCAGGTTTAGGTCTTGGATGAGTTCCAAAGTCGGGCTTGAAGGGGCTGTATTCAGCCTTCGGTTTATGCTGTGTGTTGTAGTCCGATTTCAATGGGCTGTAGTCATGTTTAGGTTTTGGTTGGGTGCTGTAATCTCGTTTGAATGGGCTGAAGTCGGTTTTCTGCCTAGGATGCGTGCTATAATCTGGTTTGAAGGGGCTGTAGTCTGTTTTAGTTTTTGGGTGAGTGCCAAAGTCTGGTTTGAATGGGCTGTATTCTGCTTTAGGTTTGTGAGTGCTGTAGTCCTGTCTAAATGGGCTATAGTCAGGCTTTGGTCTATGAAGGCTAAAATCTGGTGTAGATTTGTGAGTGCTGTAATCTGGGATGAATTTGTGGCTACTGAAGTCCATATTTGGCTTATATGTGGTGTACTCAGCCTTCGGCTTGTGAAGAGTGAAATCAGGCTGGGGTTTGTATTCGGCCTTGGGCTTGTGAAAGCTGTAGTCAGTCTTGTGGCTGATAAAGTCCAGTTTGTGTATGCTGTTGTGGTCCCGGATTTCAGGTAATGTGAGAGCTGTCTCTTGAGCTGCAGACGCTGGTGGTGGAAGGTCCTCCTCATCCACCTGGATAATCTCCACAGTGCGGGCAGCTGCCACTGTGCTCCTCTGCTGGTGGCGCTTTCTCAATTTGTAGAATGCGATGAGCATGACAGCAGCCAGCAGTGTCACCGCCACAAAGCAGCCAATTATGATCTTAGTGGTCTTCATCACTTCATCCAAACTAGGGCCAGACTTGCCTGGCTTGCCAGTGGCACCTTGTGGTCCTGGTGCCACAGATGGCTTAGCTGCGCCTGGTGGGCTATCAGTGCTTTGCAGCAGCACAGTTGGTGTGGAAATGAAGACTGGCTGAAAGACGGAGGGAGAGGCAGTTGTAGTTGTTGTCCCTAGGCCTACCCCTCCTCCTCCAGCTACCCCAGCCCCTGCAGCAGCAGCTGTGGTCGTGGTGGTTTTAGGTTTGGGCATCTCAGTCGTTGGCCCCAAGACCTCCACAGTCACTGTGGTAAAGTAACTCAAGTTGGATGTATTAAGCTCAGCTGCGCTCACGTTGAGGTAGGCCGAGGCGTTGGAATTCCCAGCTGCATTGGAAACCATGCAGGTGTAAGTGCCTGTGTCTGCTGCCAGGACATTTGAGAAATTAAGGGTACCATCATTGAGCACTGATATTCTCGGATGACCAGAGGCATGTGTCAGGATAGTCCCATTGGGTAGGAGCCAGCGCACTGAAGACATTGGGGCTGTGCGGCAACGAAGCTCAGCCACTCGCCCAGCTGAGATGTTCAAGTCCCTTGGTGCATCAGCAATGAATGGTGCAGAGCACTGAGTTGCAGCGCCCTCACCGCGGTCCACCTCAACCAGCTGTCGACCTCTCATGCTGGCAGGTGAGTGACAGCGTCCACAGCAAGTTGAGTTAGTCGGGATGTACTCTCTTAGCCAGCGTGCTAGCCATACAGCCTCACAGCCACAGTTCCAAGGGTTATGGTGGAGATGGAGCTCCACCAGGTACCTGAGCGGGGAGAACAGATCATGTGGCACAGCGCTCAGATTGTTATGGGCAAGATTTAGCTCCACCAATGAAGATAGGTCGTCGAAAGCATTCCGCTCTATCACTGTGACTTGTGAGTTCATCACCCATAGCTTTTTCAGTGAGCGTAGGCCTTTGAAGGAGCCTGGCTTTATCTCTGGGAAGTGATTTTCAGAGATCTCCAGCTCCTCCAGGCCTTTGAGAGGACTAAGGTTTGGCATATCACCCTTTATGTTGCACATGCCCAGGTTGAGGTACTTGAGGTTTTGTAGGCCCTCAAAAGCTCCTTCTGAGATGTACTCCAGTTTCCGTAGTTCTCCCAGGTCCAGTCGCATGAGGGAGGGCACCCGGTTGAAGGCATAGGAGGGAATACTTTCAATGGGGTTGTTCCTCAGCCACAGTTCTCTTAGTTTAGACAGGTACTCAAAGGCCCCGCTGGGCACCACCGTCAACCGGTTGTCAAACAGCTCCAGTGTGTTGAGGCTGGTCAGTCCATTAAACGCGCCCACCTCAATCTGCCGTATGGCATTTCGCCCAAGCTGGAGCACCTCAAGGTGGTGCAGGTGGCGGAAAGAGTCAGCCTGCACCGCCTCAATGGCGTTTTCCATTAGATTGAGGTGTCGCGTGTTGGCAGGAATGCCGGGGGGCACACGGGTGAGGCCACGTCGGGTGCACACCACCTTCCCCTGCTGATTACTGCAGGAACACTGCGGTGGACAGCCCTGGGGTCCCTGAGACACCGCCGCCCCCGCCAAGGCCAGGGAGGCGCTGCTCCACGCTCGCGCCATCAGGAAGACTACACAGAGCAGGGCGGCTTTCCTGGCACGATGCACAGCTACCCGCCCCAGGAGACTCATGATGTGGCACGTTCATAATTCAGCATCATCTGGGGGGGAGGTTGGGGGTGTTTGAAGGTGGTGTTTGGGGGCTTTGGGGAGAGGGAAAGTAGCTGGTTTCCTGGTAGTAGTGTTAATGGGACCACAATAAAGAGATTAAGGGAACTGAAGAGGACGAGGGGGGGACGTGGGTTTTAGGTGCTTGATAAGGGACAAGAGGGCTTGACCTATCCTCAATTAAGCAATTCTTTTACTTCCATGAACTCTGCTCAGGGGCAGAAAGAGAAAGGAGGGTAAAGTGGGCTGGCTTTTCTGAAACGTGTGTATGAAAAGGACATGATGGTAAATTAAGCAACCAAAAACCGTATTACAAGACAGAAGGGAGGGTAGGGTGTTACAAATTGATGCAAAGAGGGGTTGAAACACTAGACACCTACCTCAAGTTATTAATACAGGTCCTTGAACTGAGATATATAGCTTCCCTCCTGTTTGCAACCAGAAAGAGCTGTGGTATTCACATCAGATGTATGTATATCCCAAGAGCAGCAAAGAAAGCCTTTTTATATTTGCTCTGTCAAAACAGGTATCAATGCCAAAGAGCTTAAACAGAGCTATTTTGTAAATCCACACATCCAAGGAGAAAGGTTCGAAGGCCCTTTGTGAGTGTTTTTTTTCTCTCCCTTGTTGATTAGAAAAAAAAGAAAAAAAAAGATTGCAGATAGGAATCCAGTCAGGCTCCCAAAGCAGCAGTGCTCCCTTGCTCGCTTCTCGCTGTCGGCTCCTCTTCTCTTGCTTGTCCTTGGAATCCGACAGTTGATCCCCCTGCTAGACACCTTACCCAGGTCTCCATAGCACAGGCGACCACACAAACACACTTGCACAATTTTTTTGTGCACCAAAAGCCAAGACGGAAAGGATGAAAAGAGGGAGGTAGGTGGGGGTGGGATTGGAGAAGGTTGAATGAAAATTCCACAGTCCTTTCCAATGTTCTTTGCCTTTTGTTTGCAATGGTAAGGAGGAAGAGGGGGGGTTGACAAAAACAGACCCCCCTCCTCTGTATTCCTCTGTTCACTTTTTAGTGGTCAATCAGTTGGTCGGTTGGTCAGTCTGTCAGCCCTTCTCCCTCTCTCACTCTCTTCCCCTGTCAATGTGGCGTCGTGTCCATTTGAAATTTCTTTTTTTTTCTTCCCCCCTCTTTTCCTTCAGGAATGCTCGGCGGGTGTTGAAAAGGCTAGGCGACACGCACTGCCTTCATTAGCTTCTTCCTCCTCTTAACTGGCCACACGCTCCAGCCTCGGCAGCCGCGGCGGCGACAGCAGCAATTGCAGACGCGCACACACCATCCCTGCGAAGCACACAGCAGCAGTAGCGAGCACACACAGCAGCAGCTGCAGCCTGCCTCCCTCGCACTTTCCAATAATCCGTCAATTTCTTCAGAGAGGGAGTGGGGTGGGGGATGGAAGGGGGTGCTGGGAGGAGTGGGGGTGTTGTAGCTGGGTTGATCGAGGTGGGTTAGAGGGAGAAGGGGTGGTGCGCAGTTTCTCCTTCCTCTCTCCGGCTTGTTTCTTTTTTCTTCTTGTTTTCCAGTTCTTTTTTTTCCCCTCCTCTCCTCGTGGCGATCAGCACCCCCTCGCTAATGCAGCGTCCGACTGGGGAGAGGAGCAAGACAGGGAAGGCGAGCGCTGGCCAAGCGCGCGGCATACAGGCGTGACGTTAACAGTAGCGTCGATGTGGAAAGGATCCGTTGTAGCAGCAAAAGAGAGAGCGTGCGCCGGCTTGGATCCCTCTCCCTCTCTCTCTCTCTCTCTCTCTCTCTCTCTCTTTCTCACACACTCTCTCCCTCCCTCCCTCCCTCTCTCGCTCACTTTTGCTCTCTCTCTCTCTCCCTGCCTCCCTCCTGCTCTCTCTGCAGTGTCCTAAGGTAGTTGGGTGAGCTCAAAGCACTCAGACCTTTTTAGAGATCTACCTCTTCAAAAACCAGTTTGCTCCTGCTGTCCTCCACTCCTCTCTCTTTTTTTTAATGCTCACAGTCTCTTGTTCTGTGGCTTTCTGGGGCTTTATGTGGCTTAGGGGAATAGACAGGCTGTCCAAGCAAAAGGCAGAGATGGACAGTGGCATCCCCACAGCAACCAGATTTTAACCCTCTCCTCTCCAGCAATATTCCAGCCATTCCAACACGTCTGGCAAAGCTTTCCAGCATTGCTGTGGTGGCAAAGGCAGGCAGATGGGACGCTGCTTCTCTCCCTCTCTCGCTCCCTCTCTCTCTCTCATCATGATGCTGTTTCTCTTTTCCTTCTCTGTTCTTTCTCTTTGTCTTGGATTTTCTTTCACTTTGTCTCCCTTTGCTCTCTCACTTGTTTCGTTTGTCCTTTAGTGGAAAGTAGAGGAACATGAATGGACTGCTGACGCATCCTGCTCGGAGCACTGCTTTGGTTTGATGCAGTGTGTTTTGTGCATTAACTCCCCCCCCATCCCACCCGCACCCTCCTCGCTGTCTTTCCTTCTCTGCTCACTCTCCGTCCATCACTGTGTCACTCCACTTCATCTCTGGCTGCCTATCTCTTCATTTGGATTCATTTTTGTCACTGGTTTACTGTCTGTGTCACTAAATCCACTGTTCAGTTTTGTTTTCTTTGGTTGTCAGGGGAATGAAGTGTGATTTACTTTTTTACTATTTTAATACTGTGTATTAGATTAGGATCTAAGAAAGGAGTTGTTGAAGTAAAACAATGTTTTTGTTTGAATACTGAAAAGTGCAAGATATAAAATTGAAAGACAGAGCGATATTTTTTTGGCTCTTTATCTACACCTTTTTGCCTCTTTTACACTCTCTCCTCCGTCATGTATGCCTTTGCAGGTAGTTAGACCACTCTAAACAGGCAGACCTTAACCCTCAATTTGAACACAAACTGTCGCGTCAAGAAGCACACAAGCAGAAAGGTCATGTTGAGGAAGGCGAACAGGAGAAAACAAGACATGCTTTACCTTCCTGCCGCAGGAGAAGCAAAACAAACGCACCCTACTGTCCCATCACCCCTCTATCTCCAATGATTTGTACAAGCCTCATGTCCATTAAACTAGGAAGCAGTGTGGGTAATTGATGGTCGGTAAAGCTAGCTGTGACAGTGCTGCTAGGTGTGTGTGTGTTTGTGTCTGAGCTCGAGAGTAAGCGTGTGAAAGAGAGAGAGAAAGGGAGAGGGAGGAGAGAAAGCACGCCAGCTAGAAAAGGTCACACTGCCTGTAGCGCAGTACGTTATTCCCACCGGCACAGGAGTATAGAGCCAACTCCTATATTATACACACATACCCCACACACACACACACACACACAGACTTTCTCCTTGACTTCACTGCAGTTGAATACGAATGGGCTTCAATGAAGCACATGTAACAGTGAGGTGGCAGCCACAGGAGTATAGGGGGGATTTTCCTTTGTTAAGAAAGAGGCTATTTCCTTCCCTTTCCACAGGGATTCCCTAGCACCGCGGCCATGTGGACGGCGATATCAAAGGTGTGCTGCACTGCTGCATCCTCCTCACTGCATCCTCTGAGCAAGTGAAAACACGAGATAATGCAGGCATACGTTCAAACAGGCATGAGAAAGCAGGTTATCATACAAACGCAGGGTGTGCAGCAGCAAATGCTCTGCTCAGAAGACCATCAGCATTTTATTGATCTATTGTCAGTTAGGCCAACTGCAAATTGAGGCTTATGGTTCTCGGTGTGATTATTGATGGTGTACAGTGTGCATACTGGCAGTGCTAGCTTTGTTTGTGTGTCAGATGGTGCCTGTGCACTGTTCTGTAGGTGTGGTGTGCCACCATTTGATGAGCAAGTGACCCAGAATGAGTTCAGGTTGTGTTTTACCCACCCAGCACAGTACATCCCAGACTACTGTCGAACCAAAATCATCCATTGACCCATAACATGACCGATGCTGCCAGGGTAGCTCTCTCATTTTGGCCCTCTCCCTGTTTATTTCTCTGTTCCCTGTCTTTTCTATTCCCACTCTATTTTTGTCTGTCAGTGGACACTCTGCATTCTCACTACTGATGGAGCCTGGGTCATGGCCTGCCAAACTCTGTAATGCTCCACTGACCAAATGTGGTCAACCCCTTGCGTTATAGTTTGATCCTCACCCGGAATGGCCAACATGGCTTGATGGTCAGCCAGAGTCTGTGATCTCAACAAGGTCTTCTCAAGGTTCAGCCTGTGTGTGTGTGTGTGTGTGTGTGTGTGTGTGCACAGCTCACATGGCATTCCTGATACTGGCAAAGAGGTGAACCAGAAAAGCCTTTTCCAAGCTAGTGGCCTTTTTTAGTAATGTGCTTGAATTCCAAGTTGGATCTCATTCGGTGGTTCAGATCAGTGCTGAATTTGAAGCCTTGGCTAAACTGTTTAATTTGATGTGTCTTTCGAGGTTTAGTTTCTGCCAGTGTATCCATGCACTATCTTGACAAGTAGAGTGTTGTCAGACCTCACCTCCAGGACTCGCTGACTGATGACGGCTTGACGAGCTGTCAGATTTGTGGGACCTTCATGCTGTCATGCCAGCCCTGCGCCCCTGCTGTGCGACCCCTGCCCTCCCTGCTTTACCCAAGGCTTTATGGAGCTTCCCCCTGCACCAGGCCAGGAGGGCGGTCGCTGTAGTTTGGGGGTACCACACGACCTACTTCGGTGCGGCTTATTTGCCAGTCAGCCAGCATGCTCAAAGGGTATATGCAAACATTACAGAACCCATCCCCTGAGGTGAATGCTAGCAAATCTGGGCTGCGGCCAGTCACATGTAGGTCAGCAGCCTGTGTCTGTTTGCATGTGTGTGCATGTCAGTAGTTCCATTTGGGTGAATGGCCTGCAGTATGGTAAGGCAGCAATGACAATCAGAGTTGAGGAATGTACAGTCGAATGATAGACCTAATAATAATGTCATTGCCTCTGCTATTGCCAGGATCAAGGATTTACAGTATAGGCCCTTTGGCAATCCACATATGGTTTTCTGTGTGTGTGTGTTTGTATAAGAGAGACAGAGAGAGATTCTCAAGGAGACAAGAGGCACACTATTTTTGGGCTTGTCTTGTGCTTTGAGAGCTATTACAAATTGTATGCATTTGTGTGTGTGTTTGTGTGTGTGTGTGTGAGGGTGCGTGTCCTCTAAATATCCAGTAATGTCCCTGTGGCCGATCGTACACCAGTGCCCACACTGGCATAATGTTATCATAAACCAATTTCTGCCCATCTCTCCAGGCCACATCATACTTAAACATGTATACACACACCAACACACACAGACACCCCAAACTCCATGTTGCTGACCTTGAGGTAAAGGACCTGCTACCAGACACTTCCTTCCCCATTTTCATTTCAATTTCCAGGAATTAATTCTGCAAGAGATTACGTGTAACACACACACACACACACACACACACACACACACACACACACACACACACACACACACACACACACACACACACACACACGCACACACACATGCACAGACACGCCGCTATCAGTGTCCCAGTAAGGGCTTAAACTGCTTGGTAGGGATTTTTTCTGTTTATCGCTTTTCTCATCACATACACACTGGCACACATACACACAGAGACACACACACACCAATCATATGCCAGCGTATCAAGAGATTATAATAGGCAATAGGGTATATTAGTTGCTTCCCTATGCCTGATTGTTGTTTCATCCTGATACCTGCTCAGTCTTGCTGGTCTTCTGTCACTGACCTTGTGTGGCCTCCACTCAATTCAGCAAACTAATATTGATAAGATTTGCAGCTTTATCCCACGTTGAACAGCGTATGACACTTTGATTAAATGCACTGAAATAGCACTTCTGTTTAAAGCACCTCAGCAGCGCAGGTTCGGCTAGCCAACAACAATAAATATGGTTTAATGTTAATTAACTCTTTTGCCTTAATCTAGATTCTCTGGTAATGAGTTGCTCTGTCGTTAGTTCTTCTTGTTCTCCCTTTCCATGCATTTGTCATGTAGTTGTCTTTTCCCCTTAATCTCACTACGCTCAACTTGTCTTTTACCCTCCTCTTCTTTCTTCCTTCTTCTTCTTTGTCTTTTTCATTTTTGTTACTCTTCTTACTCTGCCTTTGTTCTTGCCCCCATTCTTTTTTCTCCCTCTTAATTTTGCCTTTGCTCCTCTCTCTCTTTTGCTCTTGCTCTGCTGTTTCCCTACTTTCCTTTTTTTTTTCTCCGTCTCCTGTCCTCCCCTGTCTTCTTGTCCTCACTTTCCTCCTTTCAAGTGCCACTTCCTAGTGTTCCTCTGGTCTACTATTTACAGGCCAGTCTCAAGTTAATTGTGTTTGCTCATTCAGCATATGTTTTTGTGTGTGCGACCGAGTGTGTGCTCTCAAATGAGGGCGATATCAGGTCACGGCAACTGAAGGCAAACAGTAAAAGATGAGCGTTTTCACTCCTCTTTTTTTCCCTCTCATCCTGTGTTATTCTGTGTTTGAGCTTCGCTAGCAGCCATTGTCTCCAGACTAATGGGCTTCATTATGTTGAGCTGTGTTCAAACTGGCTGCCAGAGCAGGGATTAGCCCTAGCGCCGTGTTAGCTGGAAGCAGAAGAAAGATACAAGTAGGTTAGCACTGTTAACCCAATCAGCATGAGCCAAGATCGTTAGATAGGAGCACATTCTTCATGCATATTCAGAAACAGGAGGGTTTTTTTTTTTTTACATTGGTCTTTTAAATTTTCAGCACTTTGAAATTTGTTTTCACCAATTACCGCCACATTTATTTCTAAGGATGGGATCGTTAATAAAGTCCTACTTTAAAACACTGCATATCATTGCACCCAGCGTGTGTTATAAAGTCCTTTTCTCTCATACTTTCTCACCGTATGCTAATGCTCCCCATGTCTTGCCCTGGCCACATCATTGGTCAGCTGGCCTCATTAGGATTCATGGAGCATCCCTGTATTTGTGTTCATCACAGTGTTGCCTTGCCAACTGCCAGGCCGTAGAAAATGGATGTCTCATTCTCTGAGCAATGTGAAGGTAAAAACATAGTAATTCACCAGAGAGAGAGAAGCTAAATCTTCTCGACTTTTAGCTCCTCGGGAGCAAAGATGCCGTCTTCATTCAGATCCCCCCCCCCCTCCTTTTTGCTTTTATGTCCTTTGCTTGGTCAAAACAAAATTCCTAACTATGGAGTTGTTTACTCTGAAGTATTATACGTGGCTTTTGTCTCATGTTGGGATTTTGCATTATTTATATTTGTTTCAGTTCAACTAATTGCTTTTATAGGATTGAATGGGAGTCGAAAGAGTCATTTATTGTGCATACTAACAAATGCTTCCTTTTGCCTTGATACTGATGTTATTAATTTTGTAGCCTTTATGAAATAAGTATGACAAATCTGCCATTCATCTCAGACACGGTGAACTGACTTAACATCCTCTCAGATATTTTGTAATACTCAAAGTGCCCATCTTTCTTTCCTCGCCCACTATGATGCTCTGACCTTCAAATACCCTCCTCTCCCTAAAATCACAGCCACAATTACCTTCTTTACACTGTTATTTATGTGCCTGTTAATCCCAGAATCTCCATCAAGCTTCATGTAGGGGAGGATTAGCCCTACTGCGGCCTGCTACTGCACACACCCAGGGATGGAAGGAAAGAATGGAACAGCTTTTCATCTTTTCAAATCCACCTGGCCACGCCCAGATTACGGCTGCATTGCCATCCAGCAGATAGAGAACTGTGTGTGTGCATGCCAATAATCTTTGTTTCCTGTTCTGTGTGTGTGTGTGTTTGTAAGCCTATTTTTCTTTCTGTGTATTTTGCCTTGTG
Source organism: Centropyge bicolor (assembly GCA_037975185.1). NCBI lineage: Eukaryota > Metazoa > Chordata > Actinopteri > Pomacanthidae > Centropyge > Centropyge bicolor. The sequence goes on along the minus strand of JBBMOC010000004.1, from coordinate 7,718,655 downwards.
CCAGATATCTTCGTAGAGACACCACGCAATGTTGTCAACTGCTTTCCAATGACTTTCCAACAGAGCATTTTTCTAATAAGCTTCCAATTTGGATTTCATTACTGATAGTTGCCTTTCTACCTTATCTGTGTTCAAATGATTTTTCTGCTTCGCACTGTAAGCGTAATAACGAGAAGCGCACTAGAGTCAAGCTTACTTTAAGGAGGCATGAACGGGCATTGTTGTGGCATGAGCTAATATTTTACTTGTATGTGCTGCAGAGAGAGGATAGGAGTTTGTATGTGTGTGGGCAAAGAAGATGAATAATGTGTGTCTATTCTGTAATGCAACTACTCACCTCCCAGCCAGTTATTTTTCCTGTGTAATATCCGCTGTCTCTCTGCCTCCATTTTTTTTTTTCCATACTGGGGGATTTGAGAAGCCAAGCTAAGTGTGTCTAATCTATGAGCGCAGCCAGCACAGCGTCAAATGTTTGGTGCCGACGTACCTGTGGCTTCCAACAATACAACACTTCAGCAGCTGTCCACCCAAGCAGGTAGGAGACAATGAAGTATAGGGAGGGCTGGAGGTGGAGAAACAGACCCCCACGTGGATGTTATTGGAGGAAGGAAGTAATGTGAGAAAAAGCGTACATTTGGGACAAAAGACCGAAGAAAGATGGAAATGGAATATGGGTCCAAGAATAAAGTATCTCACCCCCCTCCTTAACTCCAAACCCGTGCCCTTGCTTAAATGTGTTTTCTGTAGCAGTGCAATCAGGGATATCCCCCGGAGGTAGGCTGCGGCTGGGGGCCAGCAGGGTCCCGGCTATGAAAAGGAAGGAGGGGAAAAGCAGCAAGCAGCACTTTCTAAATTGAAGTCAATAACACAGCCGTCTATTCTATCAGAGTCAGTCCTCCCACACAGTCCGCTTACAATCACTGAAGGCTTGTATATACTCCCAAACGCGTAGTAGTTCTGTTTATACTACTTTCTGGAGGATGCTTGGAAGTCTGCGCAGTCACAACAAATCGGAGGTACTTGGATGTCGCACAGAACCTACGCATACACTCAGACGATTACACTTCCATCACGCAGACCCCCCCTGACTCGTCGACAGGGAAATTATAATTTTGACTTTAGGAGAGCTGAGGGTAGGATGTGGTGTCAGGATGGGAGGCGTGAAAAAAAAAAAAAAAAAGCTGCACTCATACTCATAAACTTGTGCAAAACGACATGAAAGTATTTTTTTTATTCTTTGTCATGTGAATGTGCGGTTGACAATTCTACAACGAGAATTGAATATTAAGCAGTGGAAGAGAATTAAAAATACATTACAACTCGGGAAAATCAGGATTGGAATGAATTAAACAAACCTGACCAAATGCCCTGAGCCTGCTACATTGAAGTGCTTTTCTTCTCCGTCTAGCAGTTGTATGAAATCTTGCTAATGCAGGCATATCTGAGACACACATGCACACACAGCCTTATTTTGCCTTTAATCCCTTTTCGCATGTTAGCACTTTTACATACTGTAGCTTTGGGGATTAAAACTGGTATGGTTGGTCTGCCCTGAGCAGAGGGTGGCAAAGGAAAATTAGCTACTGGTAGAGAGTCGACATCCGGCTGGCATGTGTTTGCCTGTGTGTTGATGCATGTGCAGTAACCTTACATAAATTGTATATGAATCTGATGACGACGATGTAATTGTTACTGGCACATCCGCACAGCATGGCACAGGCATGATTTGTTGGGGAGCTAGCACTTTTTTGCTTACTTCTGCTGAGCCGAACACTAAAAAAAAAGTCAATCGGCTGCAGTTTTGATGTTCTGTGTTCCCACTAGTGTGCTGACATGCTTATGTGTGTGTGTTGTGCTTTTTACAGGCAAATGCAATTTTAGGATAAAAACGCATTTCAGTTCTTGAGCTGGTAGAATTTTAAGCACTTATATATATGAAAGCCACTTTTTCTCTGTATTTGTGCAAAAGAATAAGTCTCTTGGCAACAGATTGTCCATGAGATGGATTCATAACTATCATGCATTATCCCCAATGTCAAACTGTTACTGCTCTCACCCCCAGCAGCTGGAGCAAAAGAAGTGCACACTCAGTCACATATGTTCATACTCGGATAAACGTCTGCGGTTTTATAACGTCGAGAAATGTCTAAATTTTACATGATACCGAGGGAACGGGGTAAATGAAGTGTGAAGCTATTCTTCATCCACGGGGCTCTTTAACTTTTTAAACATACACATAGAAATTCCATTGCATTGCCACAACACATGAAAAGCTGTCATCTATACATTTAGCAGCATCCCGTATGCATATCTACATTATGTCTCTTGAGCTTTTTTCCCTTGTTATTCTGTCCTTGTTTGCTGGTAGATATAATATAGATCCACGCTGCCACAGCCGACTAGTCCTCCTGCTGGTGCTGTCTCTCTATTCTCTCTGTCGGCTCTCTCGCTGATGGCTTCTGTCTAGGTCACTTGCACTCTAGTTGTGTTTATTGGTGTGTGGCCTGGTTATTTTTTTTCCATAATAACCCCTCACCCCACACACAGGACTGGCTTGACACATGGATGAACAGTGGTAATTTCCCAAGGCAGACATTGATTTCACTCTTTTTTTTTCCCCCTGTCACTTGCTCAAAAGCTCATTTTGCTTTTTCCTCTGTTTCAAGTGATTGACAATATTGAGAGAGCCAAATTTAGGGATGGAGCTGAGAGGTGATTTTGAACAACAAATGGCATTGATTATAATTGTGGCAATAGTGGTCAGATAAAAATAGTACTTTTGGTATTTAGATATTCAGCAAGTAACGGTTCGTAAGATTGTGCACCGCTTCAGAATGCAGCCTCCTTTAATCTCTGAGCAAAAATAACAAAATTCATCAAGGTCTTAACAAGCCAGTTTGGGATGTTTCACAGGTAATAGCAACTGAATTGTTATTATGAGAGAGATTATTTCTGTTTTGCCTCAAAATCTGTCCATTAGTGAACACATGTAGTGATTACGCACATCGCTCTGATAGATACATTTTCGCTCCATGTTGTCGTTAAAGTGTCGACTCAGATGTGCTGCAAGTTCATTCACGTTGTTTCGTAGCAAAGTCCCTGCGTATGCATTTTAATATGCACGTTTTGTCTGGAGAAGACTTTGCTGACTTAACTGTCTAGACCCTCTTCTTCAAGCTCTGCCATTTGTTTTTGTTTAGTTTTTTTTCTCTCTCATGTCGCCTATCACTGTTCTGTCATCCATTTGTTAGTGGCTCAGCTATGCACAGCAATAAATGACTGAAAATTGATGAAACCACTGAGACACATTGCTTCGTATTTTCTTTTTAAAGAAACGAGTCGAGCTCTCCACTTATTCATTCAATGGAAATACCATGAGACAACAGCCTGTGGGCATAGGGTTTTACTTCTTAAAACGTACCCCTTTGGGTATTCAGGCAGTAAGTCTGGGCAGCAGGAGTGTTGAGCTGGCCACAAGATTGCTGTAGCTTGTAACTCCATGCTACAGTAGAGGGGTGTCTGCTTTTGCCTGTGGCCACATTGTTGAAATTGAATTTGAAGAGCGTGTGCGCGCACCGCTGCCTGTTTTCAAGTGAGTGTTATCCATCCTGTTTGGAAGGACAATTGTCATATCACACACCTGGTGGTGTTAAAAGCCCTCCTGCAGGAAATAGTGTGTTCTGCGCTAAATGTATCAAGTACATGATCGCAGGCTGTTTGTATTCTGCTGTGATTTTATCTATTATAAGTGTGCTAAGTTTTTAACACATTTGTATTCGGTCATATGCGCGTACACATGTTGCACAAGTGCTGCACGATCTTATCCACGCTGGCTTTGTGTGATCAGATAAAATAGCCACTTCCCAGCTGATGTTGTGATAAATGAGAACACTTGTAACCATAGTGACAGTGCTTTGCAAAGATGGTGACCGCAGTTGCCTTAGAAAGTTTTTTAACTTGAGTTTTCAACAATAAAAGATGATGCACGTATTGATCAAACTATGATAAACCTACACTGACGGTTTCTTGTGACATCACTTGGCTTCAGGAAGTGATGCCCTTTGTTCATGTGCCCTCATGAATGACTCAACCTTCCTGCATATTGTACCGGGTTGTATAATGATGAACCGAGCTGTGAATGAGCCACGGTCTGTTGCGAACATGCTTCACAATCCTGCATCGGTTGTTGGCGACTAAAAGGAACGAGTGTGCTGCAGCTCTGACACAAGCCTTGCCCTCGAGATGCTGTAAAAAGAAAAAAAAAAACGCAACACTGACATCGTTGACTGATTCATGACTGACTCATCGCGCTACTCATGCTAAGAGAACAGCTGTGGAAGGAACATACTTGATGTAATTTATTTAATTTATAAGCTTTTACTTGAAGTATTCTCCAATCTTATTCACACTTTTGTTCTTTTTATTGCAGTTCTGGAGTTTTGTAGTTCATTTAAATCAGGTCGAGTGAGGGTAAATTTAAGTACCACAATATATACTGTTACTGTCTGAAATCTGAATTACACTGTACCTTGATATAAATTTTAGGTCATGCTGTCGAGCTCACCTTGTGATGAATGAATAGCTAAATGAAACTTTTTTGTTTCTTTCATTGCTCGTCCTGCATCTTCCATCTCTGTCTGTGCTGATTCTCTAGTCAGAGCATGTCCTCTCTAAGGTACCGCTGATTAGCAGCATCTGCGTTTCCGTAGTCTTGTGGGGCAGAAAGAGGAGGAGGAACGAGGAAGGAAAAAAAACCAAGTTGCGCCTTCAACACTGTTTTTCGTCATTTGTTGCCTCTTCTAAGTTTTCTCGATCTTCCTCCTCCCATCCCTCGATTTTCTACTCTCATTTCTCTCTCTCACTTGCTCTCAATCTCACAAATGTTAGCCCCGTTTCTCTCCCTTGTCTCCTCATTATGGAGGTGTTTGGAGGCCCAGTCTTGTTTTTGACACTGATTTTTTTTTTTATTCCTTTCCCTCTCGAATGGCAGGAGGAAAAGCTGAGGAAAAAGATGATTGGAACAAAGTCGTGGAGAAAAGTTATAACAAACTGAGGGTGTCACTTTCAAAACATCAAATATTAACACTGAAGGACAGAAGCAAGCTTGCCTTTCCACAAAACATTTATTAAGTCTAATAAATGCAACACAGAATCTTCTGATGCTTGTGTCTATGTTCAGGAGTCGGGTCCTGGTATTAGCATCTCCTCTAACTAAAATTGAAGGAGACTCTGTCTGTATGTATGTACAGTATATACGTTTGTATGTCCTTTGATTTTCTCTGCAAATGTTCATCTGATCGACTCCACGCTTGGTGGGCGAATTGCTGACGACCCAAGGAGGCGCAGAGTCAAGTATTTATGAAGTTGTTTGGATTAGTGGTTCTTGAGAAAGCTCCAAATGGCAACGCCGAAGGCCAAGCAATCAGCCCGTTTTGAACAGGCACTGCACGAGTAATCCAAAATGTGGTTAAAACTGAAGCCAGAAAAACTTAACTTTAAAGGTCAGTACTGTGTGAACAAATGCACTGTTGTCCAAGTATCCGTGCCTCTCTGGGTACAGCCCAAATGTTCACTGTGGCTGAACACACTTGGCCAAGCTGAGGGAAATTAGTAGCCAGAGATAACACCCACTTACCTAATCTTCCATTCCTCACACCTGTAATAGAGCTCTGCTTCACGGCGCTGTGTTCCCAAAGGTGGGCCTGCTAACCCAGCACAGGTGCAAGGTCATTGCAATGGAATTTATTTGAGGCCGCACTGATTAGATTACCTATCACGTTCTGGTACCTAGTGTAGTCAGACTGGTCAAAATGTGTTGCAGTTGAACAAAGAATATAAAGGGCCCATCATCATTTTCCAATGAATTGTCATTTGCAGTCCTGCAACAGACTAACTGAGTGGCTCCTAAGTAGGCATGACTTGATTCAATCAGTCTCCCCTTTCCTATCTTTCGCGCACACACAATCACACACCACCCGTCTCAATCCCCCGATCTCATTCGTCAGTTGCCATTTATGTGATTGAACGTGTGGAGGGGTTGAATTGGATTGCCAAAATGGAAGAATGATTACAGGATGATTTGTCTCAAGGTTTTTTTTTATCTTGTATGCTGCTGACTGGGGCCAGATCATAATTTCCTATTATGATCTCTGACTACCTGTTGACGTGAAAGATGGATGCCGCCATTTTATCTGGCTATCATATGCTCTCTTTGTGGTCACAAGTCTATTGTATTAAACGTTTTAATTGAGAAGTACTGTGCTCTACTTTGTGTGAAACAACAGACGTGCATCAAACTAGGCAGACAATTTTCTGCAGAGGTATCCGTGATGCTACTACCCATTCTGTGAACTCTGCATTGATATGTTCAGGAATTTGGTCAGCCATCTTCTCTGCGGGTAAAAGCCAGCAACAGCCCCTCCTCCCATGCATGATCATGTTTTGATGCAGAGTGTATGCATGCAGAGGAGAGGCTATTCACAGCTGAGGGGCAGAGCGAATCAATGCACTGTGCACAGCTCTGCAATTAAATAAGATTTTACCCATTTTAAATGGTTAAAGAAAAGGAAATCAATATGTGGCGGTCAATATTGGTATTGTGGTGAGTTGTAACAAATAAATGAGAATGTGTCGAACACTGCAATCCCTTTGGAAATTACGTGTGTAACTAAAACAAGTACAGTTAGATGAAGTCAAATTGTCTTTGTCTACTAACTCTCTACTGTACCTGCTAGTTTATAGCAACATACAGCACCTCTTCAATATCTTGTTTCCACCACGTCTCCCACATTCAAACCTCACCCCCTGCCTAGAAACTCTCCAACCAGCCTAGCAACCGGGCACTGCCTCTCATTTTGACAAGCGCACAGAAATTGACAAAAAGCCATGTTGAAAAATGCCTCTGTCGGCTCTTTTCCTCCCCTTTTTTTCTCTCCCCTCATTCTCTCACTCTGTCAGCACTGGCAGGGTCTGGGAGGACAGAAATGGCTTTTTGAGTGACACAGGCTGGCTATACCATTTGCCGTGTCAACTGGTGGAAGAGGATAGAAAAGGAGGTTGAGACAAATGATGATGGCCTGGCCATGATGGTCCCGCGCCCCTTCTGGCTTTCACCCGCCATCTCATCCAACCCCGAGGTCACTGAAGTCCAAATAACATTGCCAGAATGCCAGTAGGTGTAGAAATGTTTTTCAGTGTCATGGGCATTTTTTTCGCAGTTATTTTTCCATCAACAGAATGCTTGATATTATTTTATTAATTAAATTTCTTTTGGAGTAAGTTGAAATTGGAGTCGATGCTTTATGCCAGCAGTGAATAATGAATTGAGCCGCATCACAATTACTGTCTGTGTTTGTGTCTCATTTGCAGTGTTGTTCCATATTCCTCCCTTGGCAGCATTCTAGTTTAATTGGTTTAGTGTCATCTAGTTTCTGATGTTGTCAATCAGTCATTAATCTTTATACATATATAAGACTGTTAAACTCCTCTGTAAGGTTCCTATAATGTCCTCTGCTACAGTGGTCTGCACACTGAAATGTCCAGTGAGGAATCATGTAACCCTACTGTTTTCCCTCCATAGGGCTATCTATGGCACACCAATGGAGTTTGGTCATTGCAGCCACAGAATCATAAATATTTAAAATTCCATCATGAAATCTTAAATTGATTCATAAAGCCGTGGTAAGTGGAGCATGAGTGTAGAAACAGCTGCCTGTGTGGCGGATATCAGTGTAGAGTGCTTTGACAAAGCAGAAAGGTCCTGACTCCTGCCTTCCATTTTTATATGTGCTGCCGCCTAAACAGTCACACGCCCCATTTAGAAAAGTCATCCACCTTGTAAATGATGTCATGCAAACAATCCCAGACAACACAGGCAGTGCAGCTTTCTTTCCCTACCAGCATGGCTGCCTGTCCCCCATTGGTAACCATGTTTAAAAGGCAAACAACCACATTTTTGTACAGTAGTAAAGCAAGAAGAATAATCTGTGTCTGTCCCACTATGACTTGGGAACTAAGTCCAGAAATGAGATGCTAATTTACTTTAGGGTTAAAAAAAAAAAAACATGCAATAAATTGTATGAAAAAGGTGCTGCAGATTTAAATGTGCTTTTGAGCAGTAAACTAAATGAAATGACTCTACCCTGATGAAACACATCAATTCTGGCGTTAATGTTGACATTTCTCAACTTTTTCAACTTGCATTCTGCTCGTTACAGAAGAATATCTGCTCTTCAATTGAGGCATTGCTCAAAATTGGTAGTAAAAACGTTGTCATAGTCATTGTTATTTCTTGTTCCTTCATGTTTGTGTTGCTGCTACACAGTACAGTGATTGCGGAATTATGGCTGGGCTTTATTGGTTATGTACTCCGAGCTACTGTATATGTTTAAATGGATCTGTGGGAAAACCAACGCTGTCATTTTGAGAGGTAATGTGGCTTAATGCCCTCTCCAATCATTTTGACCGCCCCTAAATGTGTTCAATGCGGCTTGACTGCTCCCACCAAGCATTCACCGCTTCGGGCAACGATTTGAAGATTTGGACTCGTACCTCTCATTGCTTTCCAATACCCCAGGGCCTCGAGAAGCTGGGTGTCTTAACCCAGAGCGCGATGTGCCTCTGGGAACCGAGAGAAAAATGCTTAAAAATTAAATTACAGTGTCTATTCCAACGTGTCAAAGGCTGCAATTAATGTTGAGTTTTCCTACCCTGTTGTTTCCATTTAAATCTGTAGATTGTGTTGGCAACAAAAATGAAAACCGCTTCAAAGTAATAACTTTCACAGAGCTGTGTGACATTTGTTTTTAACAGCAATCCAAAAACTTAAAGCCCAGTTCAATCTGTGTTTTCCCACCTGCACCCTCATGCCACCCAGTTAAGGGAAATTATATGATATTAGTAATATTACGAATGTAGCTCGATATTCATCGACCAGCAGGCCATGTCGCCTCTCTCTTAAAAATGAGATGGATTGTAGTTATTGCTGTTATTGATTTTAATAACCAGGCTGTTAAGGCCCAGTGCAGGACCTTGCTCTCAATGTTGTGCTGTGTGAGAGCTGAGCTTTTCTTTCATCTGGATAACAAACGATCTATAAACTAATTTAACTACAGGTTTAGCATGATTAGGTTTGCTGACCCTTGCAGTTTTTCTCTTTTTGTCTTCAGACCTTGCCACCTATTGTATGTGCTTTGTACCCTTTCTCCCATCAAACCTCCTTAACCATGGATACATGTAGCTAGAGTGTTGATTGAATTGGAGATCACAGGACTATTGAGGTGGTGGTCTCAAAGGAGAGCAGTGTCTGAAATGAACTTTTTGACTCACCGAACTCGTAGATGAAAAAATTAACTGACCGGGATCACCATAATAAAGTAGAGACCCTCAGTGTAGTTTTTATTACATGACCTTTTTGGCACAAGCATTTACCTACCTTTGGCGCTCGGCAGGTGTTCGGACCCCGAACTGGAGGAATCGGCAAAGTACAATGTGTGAGTTGAAGGATTAAGCTTCCCCACAACACTATTGATCCGCTGGGGCAGATGGACAGAGATGGACTATTGTTAAATCTAGTTGGTCATTACATCACCACAGGTCTCGCATTACTCCATGTCACTGACCTTTTTGCCGTGTTGGGACTTGTCAAACCCCTGCGGTGTCCAATTGTTGTACGTTTTGTGGCTTTGGGGGGGGGGGATGACAGAAAAGTAAGATCACGAAGGTCAGTGAGCATCACAAAGGCCTGCAGGTTCCAACCAGACTCCATTTCTTTTTACACGATTCAGCATGACCTTGCTCATGTGTTCTTTTTAATGGGCTACAACTGTGTCTGATCAATGCCAAAAATATGGCAGGCTTTAATCTTCGAGTATAATGGTTAAATTCACTAGCTCATTGACTTTAACAGACTGTTCTCCCATTGTCCACACCTCAGCAGACAACTACCAGATAATTAAAGGAGGGAAAGTCATTCAGTTGTTTCAGATTGTATGTCACTAACTAAGGGAAGGATTTGTTTTGACAGTACTCCATTTAAAATGTCTGTCGCAGATTTTGCCAAAATTTATGCTTTTAGTTTGGTAGTTTCCTGTAGGTCATTTGTAGAGGACAACTCCAGCTTCTGCTCTGATCGACTCATTATTGACCTCTGCTTTTTCTCTCTCTCCATCTTTGCTCTAACTCATTTCCTGTGAAGGCTTCATAAGTCTTTCAAAGGCCTCCTTTGAAAGACTGCTCTCCCTGTGTTTAACTCTTTCACTTAAACTTGAATAATTAAAGCATGAATAATTTCTTTTCTTTCTGTTCTGAGGTGAGACAGACAGATAATGGGCCCCAAAAATTGCAGAGAGCATTGATTGAAAGTGTTATTTTATGTGCCAAATTAGACAACTAATCCAGACTCTTGAGTTTGCCCATTAAAGAGCAAATCCTATATAGTCTGAATCAGAATACAGACCATGTAGGCTCATCGACTTTGTATGCATTACAATTAGAGTGTAATAGATGTGGCAAAGGCAGTATGATGGTGTTCACTGCCTACAAATTTATGTAAAAATCTATTAATCAAACATCATGTTGAAATTGGCCTTAAAAGCCTCCCAACGTCTCAAGCTTTGTTAAAACACAAATGACTTTAGCTTGCTGTGTTATTATAAAAGCAAAATGGCTCAATAGTTTTGTGAGATGGCCTCATTTTCCTGTGTCAACATCTCAACTCTCACTAAGGAGGACCACAAGTTAACAAGAGCAAAGTTCTTGTATCAAATTCTGCTCTTGCCAATTTTTTTTTTTTTCATTTTCTCAACATTTCCCCTGTGAGGCAGAGTTTGATCTGCGCTTGAAAGGGAAGACATGCCAGGGTATAGCAGATTCAAAAAGACTAGCAGGTGACAATGCCAACTGATTTTGTCTACCGCCTGCGTTAGCTGGAAGCATATCTGGCTTATTCAGCCTCCTCCTGCCCGCCTCTCCATCTCTCTCTGTTAACCCTCTCCACCAGTTTCCCTTTCTTCACCTGTTTTGTCAGAACGGCGATGCAGGGCAAACATCAATTATCTATTGATAAAAGAAAAACTCATTAATGGGCATGAGGCAGGTTTAATGGTGGGGATCATGCTTGTTTGCCTGACCGTTAATGGCCCTGGCCATTAGAGAAGCCGTTTGACTTTTCCCCACCCTGCCACCGACAGACAGCAGCCTGCCACTGACAGTGATGCATGGGACCCCCTGAGTCACATTGATCACCCTGGGAGAGTCCGCACACGCATAGTCACCCACACAAATACATTCCTGTCCAGTGTGCATGTGCTTTATTAGCAACAAGAAGCTCCAGTGAAATTGGCCAAAAACTCTTGGAAAAACAAATGTGAAGTGTTTTATTCCGACAAGATGTTGATGTTTTTCCCCAAAAGGAAGCTTGTGTAACAGCCAAGCTAATGGCATAAGTGCAGCAACTGGTGAGAGTTCATCAGAAGTCATTTTGAACTGCATGACCTTGCAATCCAAGTTTAACCGTTTCTCCTCTAATTTAAAAGAGATGGACTCTAGAAACAGGTGGACAGGCCGGGTTAAAGTGCTCAGATCTGCCACATTGGAGGGTGCTGTAGTTGGTTTGCTGCTTTGCTGCTCCAGTAAAAGATTTGTTTGCCTTAATACACCTGCTGCTATAACTGTAGACTGTGGACATGTGAGGAGAAGAGATGTGGCTCCTGAAACTGTCTTTCTACCAACAAATTGTTTCGACAGCCAGATAGACGCACTCCAGCTCAGCAGTGAACAGCAGTGAACACCGTGGACAGCTGTATCCTGCCGGGGTGAGGCCGGCCCTCACCTTACACCACGCTGTAAACGGAGAGCTTCTTTCTTCTTCTTTAACATGAGCTCTGCCCTCCATTTCCACCTGTCTCTTCTTCTTCTACAATGGAAAGTTGTTGACAACACTGGCAAACTATAAACTGCTTAGAAATAGGAGGAATTTTCTTCTTTAATTTTTCATAAAATTATCCACTTATCTCTGTCTTTTTAAAAGATGTTTGGATGTAGCCTGTTTTCCTGCATATTCCACCCATCCCCCCCTTTCAGGCACGACTCGATCAGCATCTGACAAATAGCTGCCTGTCCTGACCCCGTGGTCCCATAGTTAATGAACCAACCTAGTTTGGAATTGGTTGGTGCCAGGGGTTTGGCCCTTGGCCTAGAGCTTAGTTGTGCTGCTAGCTCACCAAAGCAGGCAGAGTCAACAACCTCAGGTGTCCTACAGGCTTAGGATAACAGACGGGGAAGCCTCACCTCATCCAACCTTTCTCATTCGAAAAAGTCCCACTGTCTCGGCGGTGCTGATAATGTAGTCTGTGTCCTCCAGGGTTCTAAAATATGTTTTGTGCGGACACGGTGATAAATCCAATAGCAAGCCCAAAATTAAAATGCCAGCAGTTTTTATCTGATTGAATATTTTTTGCCTCTGACAAGGCTTGTCACCAACTATAGGGTTGTTTTTCTTGTTTGGCTTTTTGGGCTTTTGAGAACGCCCAGTGTCTTTCAGCAGTACACTCACTCATGTCAGATTTCATTTTGTCACGTGTATGAAAAAAAAAAATAGGTCAATCATTTTAGCTGATGTCAATAAAGCCAGGATCACCCTGGCTGCCCACATTTTTACCACTGTTCGATGTGTGGTGACCTGTTTTACCCTCTCTGCAGCTTTTTGTAGCAGGACACAGGTCATCAGTTTGCTGCCTCACCTCTCTCCAACACTGGCTGCTGCTGTTCTGTGAAGATTTTTTTTTTTTAAATTACAGGCCCCATTAACACGCTATTTACATCCCTGCCTGATCTATGCCATTAAGGGATCAATAGCGGTTTGTTTAATTCATTCATTTATTCTTCTCCGTCTGTTTCCCCCGCTCTCTTTTTTTTAAAGGTGATCTATATTTATAGATTTCTCCCGGAACCGACTGGCCTTTTCCCCTCGCCGTTCGACCACAGTGACATGCTAACACATTTAGCCCCTTTATACCCGGGCATCCCTGTGGTTAGAGATAGGTGCTAAACAAGTGCAGCACTTAAGAAAGAATGGTCTTTTGTTAGAGTCAGGTCTCTTTATCAGTAGGACGTCACCTGAAAAAGTGCATGTTACCATAATCAAATCGCTAATGTTTATTTTGATGGATTTAGCATGTGGCCCTGTTTCCTGGCCATGCTGTGTTCCATTAGTAGCAGTTTATGGACCTTAGTAATGGATGCACTATTGATAATGGGCTGTGGGAAGATTTTTAGAGGGTGAAGTGCATGTGGCCTGTGTGCATTTTTCAACCAAATGACAGCACTCTTGACTTCTGCGTAAACAGCTTCGGGGTGTTAGAGCATTTTCTTTCAGCAGCTTGTCATTTCTCTTATCTTTCCTGTTCGTGAGCAAAGATTATCCAACTCACACATTAGGATGTAGCCTCTTCGTTTTTTCTTTTTTTTTTTTCCTGGTTAGTGCTGTCCACACTGTCACTGCCCTCACAAAACAGTGACAGCACCACTGACATGTTGTTCTTGCTCTCCGGCGTGCGAACAATTACATACCTATCAGCACACACACGGAGGATCTTGCACATGACGCTAAAGCACGTCCACGCTGCAACGCTAACACACACACACACACACACACACACATGTCACAAGATCACTGCGGAGACCCCTTTCACATAGCTGTCACGGCTTTTAGCAACTCTGTCACACTAATAGTGTATTTATTACCTGGCAGTAGTTGTCCCTTTATTTATTTAGCTCCCCGCTTATCTGTCGTCTCAGACAGTTTGATTCAGTTTTCAATTTAGCTTTGATTAATTATCTCCGCCCACCGGGAACACCTTCACAAGATATTGATTTTCGGCTGAAATCTGATCAAAGTTGTGGCTGTACGTCTTGCTTGTTGGTACAGAAATGTATCATTTAAAGGAACTCTGCGTGTCCACTTGGAGAAATGATCCCTATAAGGGCAGCACGAGGGGCAATATTGAGAGATGATGGACTTCAGTTGAATGGGGCTGTTCATGCCACCAAATGGAGTTTTCACGCAAGGCTGGGCTTGGAGCGGTGAGGCTGATGCTCGTCGATGCTCTGCCTTTTCTCCTTAAACCCACATGTGGACGAACGGTCCTTTTCATGTGGCATTCATGGCTCTGAATTAAGTGCCCATTGATTTTTGTTAAGTGTATAGGAAGGTGAGGAATGTGAATTAAGGTATAGAGATCATCTGATTGCTCTCCCCATTTTTCACCTCTCGCACCTCAACCCAGGGCTTAGGATCACTCATTGCTTAGAAGAGGTTTGATCTCTTTGCCAGAGCACACAAAGGAGCGCACACACCTCCACATCACTCCTTCAATCTTCTTCCAAGGCTCAGTTTGATAAATGGCTTATTCTGCTGGATGAGCAAAGGGCTATAGGTGGGAGTGACTCGAGTCTTTCTTCTTCTTTCTTTTTTGTGTCTGACTTTATGTCTGTCTGTCTTATTTGTTTTCTGAGTCAGGCTGATGAGGGAGATGAGCAGATAGTATGACAGTATGAGATTGAGAAACCGATCCTGGTACTGTCAGTTACTGTAACCTACGTCTGGCCTGCTTTTACCTTGTCATATCAGCCTCGTTCGCTGACACTCGATACACACATACAACCAGATTCATTAATGTGATGAACACTTAATAATGCACAGAGGGATATACATGGATGCACCGTTTGTCCTGCTGCGTTAAAAACTATCAATACTTTCACTTTGATTTGATTTTATATAACTGGACACACAAAAGACTTGAGAGAGCAAAGCTAAGTGACAGAGTACAGTAGCCATAAAAGCAGCTGTCTCCCTGTTTCCTAATGAGAATGAATGAAGACATGCCAGAACATTTCCACCTGTCTCTCTCTCTCTCTTCCTCTCTCTCTCTCTCTCCCTTCTGCAGTGCACTCTGAGCAAATGCTATGTTTGCCACAGTCAGAGCCTTTAAACTTTTACGACCAGAACTGGTAATTCGACTCGCGCGAACTTAAATCTCCGTGGTGATAACTGTGATCTCAGTAATTGGAATATGCAGTAAAACTCAGATTTAAATAGCAGCGTCGGTGATGATTGAAAGCACTGACTGACAGATTCATCGCCTCTGTGTCTTGCATTATGTATGTGGCCGGCTCTCTTCTCCCGATGAGAGAATGCATGGCACATAATGTATGCATAAAGCAATACTGGAATTGAGCTTCTAACCTGTGTGCCAGGTCGGACCTCATGGGTTCTGGAGCACATAAGTGGACACACCTTTTTCTCCATAACCTTTGGTCATTTTTCTATTAGCTTTTCTCCCTCCAGGTATTCATGTGGCGATAAAAGGAAATCCCATTGCTTGCCAATTTTTAAATTGCCGGCCCACTGTGTGCTTTCATTTTCTTTTAGTGCAGGGTTTTGGCTCTGACATGACGTGTCACCTACCGCAGTCTTTTTTGATTTTTTTTTGCTCACTTTCAAACAGCTAAGTGAATTAAATCTGCTGCAGTTTTAAAACATGCCCTCGGGCCAGGTTTCACTTGAATGGTACCAAATGGCTTTGTCTTTTGTACTTGTGAATGGCTACGCATGTGTATGCGCTTGTACACACACATGCATGGCTTTGAGCGTATGTGTATTTTTTGCCTTTTTTCTCTTTTCCGTCCACTGTGTCGAAACAATCCCAGCGTTTATGAGATTACCAGAGCCCATTTGTGTTCCGGCGGGAGCCATCTTGGCTCGGAGGAGGCCTCCGCTGGGAACCATCTGGGCTCTACTCAAAGCAGTTTCCACTCCGCCTCCCCTGTCCTCTCCACATTGTGACCAAAGCTATTTACTTTCAAGGGAGGAGGAACTCAAATTTCAACTGTGTGTATTTGTAAAACTCAATTCGAGCTCCTGGGCTCCGAGGTGGCACTTTCTTCATGCCAAGTAGGGAAACGGAGAGGGGAATGATGGAGCAGTTCTTCACAGGTTACTCCTTAAGCATTATGTTCATTATAATAGATTCATCTAATGATTATTTCATGTATTGAGTAATGATTAGGACTGAATAATAAGCATAGCAAATTATATTGTGATTATTTTGAGATATTTTATGAGTCACGATTTTGGTTGGAATGATTATGTTCGCATTTCATTTTCACTGAATAAAATACCAAAATGATGATGATGTGATTTTTTTTTTTTTTTTTTCTCGGGTCTCCACCAAACAAACATGTTAGATCTGGAGAATATAATTTGTAGGCTGGAGCATCTCTGTAGCACTAACTTTATTGCTTTATTATGATATGTTGTGACACATTTTATCTATCTAGTGCCTGCCTTTTGGATATTGGCCATGTTGTGATTTCGATAATATTTTGATTGATTGTTCAGCCCCCTCGACATTTCTTCTATATAATGTCAAAAATATGACAAGTGCTGATAATGACTTGACACATCTCCTATTTTATCGGATTTATTCAATATCAGAGAGGCTCTAATTTAACAACAGACAGCTCGATAGAAGGAAAATAATAGATAAAAGCTGTGTCCCCAAAAATATTAGAAAAAACATATCTAACAAACACGTGAAACAACCTAAAAGCAGAATAACAATCAACAAGACAGAGGAGATCTCATTATTGGCAATGAAAGCTCTCTGGATAAAGAAGCTGTTATCAGTCCATTTTCCATATTAAGTGCGACATATTGTACCAACGCCTGTATTACTGCAATCCTGCCATGGATTTAAAGCCTCTCCAAGCTGATCTTATTCTGCCAGTGGTAAATTGAGCGCTCTCTTTTCATGAATTAATTTGTCCTTCTTAATTTCACATTTGACCTCTCTATTAGCCTCTTTCATCTCTTCCCCCGCTGCCCGGTGAAATGCCAGTTTTCTTTATATGTAATGATGCTTTCGAGTTCATGGCCACCAAAGGAGTATCGCACGCTCCCATGGAGATGAATATGACAAACAGATATGATTGCTTTTCTGTTGAATGACTAATTAGTTGTAGTTTGACTGTTCTCACTACCTCTGATTTATTAGAACAACATTAATTAAAGCTAATTTGAACGGTGCATACCTGCATTTTTTTCATTAGTATTCAAAATTGTGCTCTTCATCTGACAATTATCACTTCTGCTGGGGAAGCACAGTAAGTCCTTTCAGTGTGTCATTTCACAGGTCCATGTGTGTCGCCTGTTGACTGTGCTGCTGTTTATCAATCAGATCATGCCATCCTGCACGTATTCTCTCATATTGCCGCCGTTCCCAGGCCTGTTTGTTATTACTAATGCTGTGTGCAGTCACGACGGCCCACCAGTCACATGGTGCTGTTGTCAGGAGCAGACCAATTTTCTTTCCATAAGGTCAACAGTATGTGGTAAATGAAGTTTCTTCTATAAGCGGTCTGGGAAAAACATAGGACAATTTGTTCTCTTATGATCGAAAGAGTGGAAGACAGCATGTCTATGATGCCAGTAATTTAAGTTTAATAATACTCTCCTTAGCATGTCTTTGCCTCCCTCTCTTGTCATTCCTGGATGGTCACAGGTTTACATTGACTCTCATAAATACATGATCTGACTTGTCCTGCTGTGTGATTCCTCCACATGTTTGTCACATTCATCACATTTATCTAGTTGTTAAATTGGCTGGAGAACTAAGAACTATGACTCAAAGAAGCACAATATCTATAACTATATCTTATAAGTAAATGTATTGGTGTACAGGTATAGAGGCAGAAACTGAAATATGTGTGGCTAACATGGTTGATGATAACTGTTTTTTATCTTGTCATTGACGTATTGTTCAGCTAATGAATGATCGTTAAACCTTCCCTGCTCAACAAAAGCCGTATCAGACTGAAACGGGTAATCGGAAGTCTTTCATTCATTCTGCACAGGATTTATCTTTGTGTCACTCGACCTTTTTTTTTTTTTTAATTTGTGGCAATAGTAGTTTTTGCTTTCAGAGCTCTCAGTGTGTGCACACTCAAATTGTTCTAATTTTTGCATTAGATTTTATAACATCTTGTGGAACAGATTTCATCCGGAAGTGGAGCTTTCAATTTTCCTTCCAAATTGGACTCGTTCCCAGCTAAAAGTGTTGCTTTTTTAGTTGTCAGTGTTGTTTTATTTTTGTTTTGCATTTGCTGCCTTAGTGGTAGTTGTGACAGTTAAGTTAGTTCTGGCCATTCTAGCCTTTTCCCAGCACTCGCCCACTTCCCCATTTGACATTTGGGTGCTCGGAGGACCAGTGGAGCTCTAATAGCCTTGTTACGTAACTGCTTCTGCACTTAGAGACAAAGAGAGATAAAATGGGGTGAGTATCTGAGATAGCAGAGAGGAGGAGAGGAAGAGAAAGCAGATGAGGTATGAGTGAACTTAGATTGTATCACAGTCAGGACCTGGGAGGGTTGAAAAATGTTTTTATGGAACCTTTCCAGTACCTTTTTACTTGTTAGAGATAAGTATAGTAATTAGTATTAAGGTTACTTAATAGAAAAGTAGTTTTATGCATAACATAAATTGTCCGACACCATTTCTTTGAGCCAGTGTCACATTGATGTGCCACATTACAGCAGAACACGTCACACCTCTTAGTCATTTTCCACATTGCTGATGGCTTGATCCAAATAGTAACTGGATCCACAGAGCTGAAATATATGTATGTCGCTGCTGTATGCCTGGGTTGTCAATTTTACGCTTCATAATAGAACAGATTATACATTCATTAATAAAAGCTTTTTACTTTAGTTGAGAACAAGGCAGAGCAGTTTACAAACTTAATTCCTCTCAGATTTCCCTTGCGGCTGCAGGGCTAAGCAGCCCCGAGTCTTAATCGCTTGACTTCTCCCTATCTCTTCAGCACACCTGCCCTCTCACTTTCTCGCTGACTGAGGCTTTAGAGTAGGAAAAAAAAAATCGATATTTTCCCCCCCCCCCCTTCTTTCCCCGGTCGTCCATCACTTATGAAACAAAATGTAATGAATAGATAATTAGCCTGAATAGGCAGAATTTGGTTATAGTCCATCATGGGAAATGTTGTGAGATCTTTCCTACTTTGTCAGCAGGGTTAGCTATTTCAGTGCCCTCATTTGTTAACTTAAGGGAATTGCAACTTGGGTGTCACTAATTGCAAATGATTTACATTGCAAAAAAAGTAGGATGACGATATTTACAGTCTTAATTAAGGTTGAAGTGCATACGCAACACTAATTTAAAGCCACTCAGACTTTTTGTGCAGGCCCTGGGATTTGTACTCTTAAGAGTCTTATTGTCTGCAAATAGACACAGAAGTTGCTCCTATTGAAAGCTGATGGTAGTGCTTAATTGTCCCATTGCCAAGGACAAGTTGGCTTCATTGTGCACAAAGACAAAAGGCCACAACTGCAGTTCTGTGTTTCTAAAAAACATAGACTACTGATTGGGAAATCCAGCCTCACTTCATTGCCGTAATAGAATCTCAAACCTAATCTTGGAAACAGAACATTAACTCCTTTCTTTCTCCCCTCCCCTCCGTTCTTCTGTTCCAGGTGGAAGTGGAAGTGGAGAGCATGGACAAAGCAGGGAACTTCATTGGCTGGCTGCACATCGAGGGTGTGAACCTGTCAGTGGCGCTGGTAGAAAATGCTCTGTCCAAGGTCCACTTCACAGCAGAGCGCAGCGCCTACTACAAAACCTTGGTGTCAGCGGAGGAGGGGTGCCGACAGAGGAAAGAGAAGGTAGGTCTCATTTAGACCCTACATGAGCAACGACCCCCTCCCAAAATGGCAGTTTACATAATCCATGCATGGTGAAAGAAGCACCTGACATTCACGCATATCCAGCACGACAAACAAAAAGTTACAGCTCAAGATGCTTTTCTTTCCTGGCATCATCATCCAGCAAAGTCCAAGATATTTCTCAGTCACAATGTTCTCGGTTTGGTTCCCTGTGGACATATTTTATTCTGTGCTGCATCTGGTCCATTCCTTACAGGCCACACTACTGTTCAGCTCTCTTCCACCTTCAACATCAGCACTGGTCTGCAGTCCATTAGTCATTAGAGGACGAGGTGCAATCAACAGCAATAACCATCTTTAAGAACTCTGGAGAAAACATAAAAAGCTGTCAGACAAACATTCATCCTGTCAATGGCAACACACAACTCTTCTCACAACAGCAACTCTAAACTTCCACACAATGCCCTTGTCAAAGGCAAAGCCCATCCCCCTTCCCAGCCTGACAGCCAATTAAGACAGGTGGTGCCATGACCTTTGGCTTCCATTAATACAAAACAGAGCTTTTTTATCACACCAGAAAGTGTGTATCCGTACGATGGTAAAGGAGGACACATCAATATAACTTGCATGACAGCCCATTCCATCATGAGAAGCAACAGCAAGCCGTGTGTTCATGTATTAATAGCATGTAGGCAGCACCTTTAGTTAAAGCTACAATAATGTGGAAATGCTCCATCTGGGCTTGAGAATAGCCACATATTTGCCATTATCATTGAAGCTGCCTTTCCTCAATGGGAGTCCTTTGATGGATGGAGGCCTCTCTCACACTGATCCTGATCTCGCCCTGCATTTTCATTATGGCTCCGCGAGTCACCCCTGCCAGATGCATGAAGTGCCCGGCCAGCTGTCATCCTTGTCCTCCCCCTCTCTATCTCTGTAACTTATTTCTTTTACCCCCCTCTCTTTCTCTCCCTCCCTCCCTCCCTCCACTTCCACTCACTTCTACCTATTTGGGTCCTTTAAGAGACACAAATGCCTCTTCTTCCCATATAAATGTGATGTATTGCCGCAGCCAAGAAGGGCCTGTGTTCTTTTTCCCTCCTCTGAATCTATCATGTTCAAAGTGTATTCCTACTTGTCTTTTCTTGCTCTCGGCTTCCTTCTGTTTCCCACAGATACTCCATCTGTGTCTTCCTTTTCTCAAAATGGTGAAACAGAGAGCTAAAGATCTGGAGTGTCCCGCTCAGGTGAACCTTTTTTGTCTGGATCCGTGTGGAATCTCACCAGCGATGTGAGCACACCGACCCTGCCATGTTAAATCTTAACTGCGGCAAGAAGACACATTCCTGACACCTCTGATGACAATTTCACTACCAGTTTCCGACCTCCTTTGCAGCGTCGAGACAGATTGACTTTCACCGCAAGGTTTTTGACTTGAGCTAACCTGAGTGCGGACAGGGCCGAGAGGAAAGACGACAGAATGGGGCCTGAGCGGACCAGACAGACAGTGATTATGTTTGATGTTAGTTTGCCACAGGCACCGGTGCACAGATCAACCACAGTCTGATTTGTTTGTGTGGGGGTGTGTGTAGTGGAGAGTGTGTTGTGTTAATGGAGCACAGGACAGTTGGTTTGCATGTGTGTGCGAATGCATCGTATGCAACTTGAAGGCAGATGAGGTGGGACTTGGTGTTCTAATTAACCCGTAGAGACCATCTCGAGAAAAGCTGAGAGCTTGGCAATTTTTTTTTTCTGTCTTTCTCTTTTGAAGTCGTGGCTGGTCTTTGTCTGTGTGTAGGCTGAGGCTAGGTAGGGTAGATCTCCTCCCATCGCCTTCCCTCTCTTCCTCCGTTCTCATTGCCCTCTCTTTATTGTCCCTACGGCCGTGGATATGGAAGACATCAGTGGGGTACTGCTGTGTCAGGCGTCCCTACAAGAAAAACAAGGTTGAAGTCGGAGGGTGTGTGTTCCCGCACACTCATTAAAGAAAACTTTGCGTTGGTGGTCCAGCAGGGACCCAGGACAACGAAGGGGGGATCGAGGCTTTCTGCAAGTAGCATCCTGAACCAAAACTGCTTAGTTCGAGTGACTTAAGTGAATATGAGTTTTTGCTACAACGAGACCAGTGGGACAAAGTGATTGTGCTCTAAATGAAGCATTCCAAAGGGTTTGAAGAAGAACCGTTTCTAGAGCTCAGCATGTTTCAATCTCGTGTATCAGCATCTCTTGGAACAATATTTGGACCCTCGCAGCAAACCCATTTCTCCACACATGCGGGAAGCTCGAGTTGTAGGCCCAGAATTATTCCTAATTCTGTTCCCAATTACAGTTATTTATGGCTGAACTATTGTTTACATAAATCTCTTTAAAGCGTGTCGCCCTGTCAGAACCTATTGTCACGCTTTCAGTGCCGACATTTACATGATTCAGCTATAAGACGGAGCCGGGACACTCCATAAACTTATTTCATGTTTTAACAATGAGGCGGTTGGTGCCAAGCAGTTCTCATGCCCTCTTCTTAAATCTCTTGCCTGGTTTTGCAAAGCATTCTTGTGTATATTTGGATCCTCCTAGGGGTAGAAAAACAAATTCTTGCTTACCAGGCATCTCTGTAAACACGACTTGTTGCAAAAAAAACACTGCATTTTGTCATTGTATTATGAGACAGCTCATTGCAGCTATTCATGTGATGTTCCAGTTATTCCCAAGCTGCAGCTGAGAGAAATAAATTTGACAAGATAGCAGCAGTTGGGCTCAAAGTGGATTGGGAGCAGACATTTCCACTGCAGAGACATTGGCTGTAGCTTTCATTTAAGTTCCCTTGAAGATTGAGCAGGTGTGGTTTGTCAATATTTGGTTCGCCTCGAGGGACTTTTTTAAATTCAGAAACAAGGAATGGAAATTTTCTAAAATGAAAACTCGAGGGTAATGAGAGGGAAATCAATTTACACTGACGAAGCTCTTGTTTCTACTTCTGTCCACCAACGTGAATGATTGTTTGGTTGTGTATGTTCTGCCAGTATTACGGCTCATGTCTACTTAAACGAAACACAACCTAATAGCTGTAAACAGGCAGAGGAAAGAAACATGCTAGTAATTGGAGCGGCCCAATAATGAAGAGGTGAATCAACAATCGGCCCTCAGTAATAACCAGAGAGTGCTTTCTGTTGAGCAAGGGCTTTTTTTTGCTGTAATTACCCAACCTTGAAGGAGATTAACACACTCCGATGGGTCTCGGAGTGGGAGAGAGGAAGATGGAAAAGAGAGAGTGGAGAAAGAAAGAGGATATGACAACCCCTGTTAAAGATATTTCATGTCACGGGACTCGCCTCCTTTCATCACTGCCCGCCCCTTTCCTTCAATCCTGCTCAGCCCTTTTCACAGACCACTGTCTTTCCTTTAACCTCTTCAGCCTTCTCACATCCGTATGCTCTGCCTCTCCACTTGTCCCCCCCCTCTCTTTTTTCTCTCTCCTCCTCTACTAATCATCTTTGAATCCCTTCTTATTAACCGGATTAATGTCTTCTCAGATGCCCTGTGTCATGCCCTTGTTCCCCTTCTACGCTTTACAGTTTTTGGATCGAGCAGGATGTTCCTTCCT
The DNA here is from genome assembly GCA_037975185.1 of Centropyge bicolor. Taxonomy (NCBI): domain Eukaryota; kingdom Metazoa; phylum Chordata; class Actinopteri; family Pomacanthidae; genus Centropyge; species Centropyge bicolor. Next base: position 7,695,320 of record JBBMOC010000004.1, on the reverse strand, counting down.
CGGCCTGGACCGTGGTCAGAATGAGTCAGGCAGTTGCATCATTTGTACCCTTTTTGAGGAGAGAAAAAAAAAAATCCTTTTGAAGCACACACCCAGGATCCGGTGGTGCTGTTCCTTATACTTCACCCGTCCATCAACGACACTCGTCAAAGCACTTGAAGCAGCATCGCTTTGACATTGAGCGTGGTGACGTGTCCTTGGCGGAGCCTGATTGAAGTACATAATCTTGTTTCAGCTTTCTCTTCTTTTTGGGTCGAATCCAGAGTTTGCAAGTCCGGCCGACTTGACTGTTACTTCGCCCAAGGGCCTGTTCGCAAGTTTACATTAACACATGACTCAGACCGATCATTTTTGTACCGCAAAGCAAATCGCAGCTCTTGGATTTGCTGTGATTGGCTGACTAGCATTGTAAGCACGTCAGATTATACAGTATCGGTACGTTTTTTTTTGTCCCTTCATTTCATTTCAGTTGCCTCTGGCTCGCTCTCTCCAGGGTGAAGGAGTTTGCCTTGCCAGCCAAACGTTTTTCGACAGCTAACCAGAAATGCCAACCCCCAACTCCCACCCGCTTTTTATCTATGATTTCTTACTGTTTTCAAAGAGTGTGCAAAAAAGCAACATCTCCCTGTCCTCCCATCTAAGCTGTGTCGTCTCAGCAGTCAGCACATCACACACCTGGCTAAACAGGAACACGCTGTGGATGAATCAAGATAATTGGGCTTTTAGCAAGGCTAATAAGGCTTGTGTTTCTGACTTCAGGCTGGAGCAAGTTTACCTCTAGTGGGCTGGTTTCACTCTCAAGGATTAGCTATGATTTGCGTCCAATAATAGAATTTCTATGAAAATCTACTTGGTATTATAGGCTTTACCTGGAGCGATTTCCATTCCAGTAAATTGAGAGGAAACACACGATTTGTACAATGAAGGGCCATTTTCTGTTATGTATGTGGCATGCTGATTCTCAGTCTCCTGTAAATAGCCTTTGTGGAATTACATACATGCAGTCTTGTTTGGTTTTCATGGATGACAGTCCCTTTTCTATTAATACCATTCTCAGTGCTTTTCTAAGCCCCGAAGCCATTGAAACGCTTTCAGGGTTGCAATCTTTTTCTCTTCCCCTTCCCATTTTTCTTGGCCTCTCATAGTGAAATAACCTGTGGCAGTCACCAGGCAATATCATGGAAAAATGCTGGGGATTAATATTGAAGTAGCTCATCTATGGAGGCTTCAAGTGAAATAACAAAGTAAATTTGACTCATTCTCTTGCTGACTCTTTCCATTGTTTCACAAATTTAGGTCTCGAATCCCGTAGCTGCTCCTGCGTATTATCTCCTCTTAGCTTCAGCCATTTTGATATTAGTCCCTGCCTGCTCCCACTTTGCAGAGAGGTTTTTGGCAAACATGAAATCATTAATGTTGTTTCTTTTCTCACGCAAATCGCATTAGGCCTCTGAAGAATTGAGCCTTAATGGCGTTCTGGGGCAAACAGGATGATTGCACCTGTATTATCATTCCAGTCATCTCCCTCCTCTGTCTCTCCCATCTATTGCTTATTGCTGCCAGTGTTGCCTTGTGATTTAACAAATGGAGGCTCTATGGTGTTGAGACAGGAACAACGTCCGTGACAATCACAGAAATTGATATTAAATTAATGACCTGGCTCGATACACGTCCCGTCCATTTGAGAGGTAACAGGAATGACTGCTGAGGAAACTGCTTCTGCACTGCAGGTTTATTATACTGTATCATATCTTTGCAGCTTGGGTTATACTCTCAGGGTCACGAGCGTGCACAGCTTGTTTGCATTCCCTCGGTTGCTTTTTGGAACGGTTTCAGAGAAGTCCGTTGCGAGGCTTCAAACGGGTGAACTTTGGATAAAAAGGAAAGGCACTTTGTCTGGTCATATAGTGCCAACTCCAGCAAACTCTCTCATCTTAATTTAATAAACCTGGACTTCTGCTGAAGACTCTGAGCAAACGCATATTCGCGTGCATCCTGCAGACCATGCATAATGCAGGTGTTGTATTTAAAACTGCTGATTCAAGGTAACTAATGTCACACCACCCAACAGTTATTCAGACATGTTATGTAGCTGTAAATAACAGGGTTGAATAATACATTTTCTACATATACTAAAATGCTTGTAGATCAAATTTTAAAAAGTTTTTCTTGTGCTGTGGTTTTTCTTCATGATAGCTTAAAGAGGATATACAGTCTAGTGTCAGCTATATGCTGAGGCCCCTTCAAATAGCAGAAAACTAATGAAAGGTGGAGGGAAATGGTGTCAGTGGCAGCATTTTGCTCAGCCACCTCAAAGATGGAGGGCTATGAGAATCATTATGTCACTGGTGATTTGCATTTTTTTGCCCTTTAGGAGATGAGTGGCTAAATCTGTGCCAAAAGTCACAGTACATCACCTCACCCGCTGGGCCATCTATTTGTCCTAGTCTCGCTTCTTTCGAATATATCGTCCACAGTATTAAATAGTGCAGCACAACAGCAATTACTAGTCAAATAACCACTAAACTCCAAGGTCTTGGCTTCTCTTTTGGCCAACATTATCTCTTTGGCTGGCTAAGATAGTGTTGCAGCTGTGAGTAGCAGTGAACAGGTTAGTACAGTTTGATGACTCATGGTGCAGTAGTCCTCAGCCCACTGTGGTCAAATCGTTTTTGTGTCCACATTTTGAGGTACCAGCTATTTATACACTCAAAACAAACCTATGTGTTTTTTAGGTATTTAGCAAAGTAGTATCACTACTACTACTGATGATTATGATAATCCTCAGAACAGCATTAGAAACCAGAGCTCAATACAGCACAAGGCCTCTGCAGCACAAGCTAACTAACAGTGTAATCTAATGAATATGCCACAAACACTTTCACTTTGCTCCACAGTGGAACTGCAGCAAGGTTATTACTTTGCATCAGTTTAATAAAGTACAGTGTAACATCTTCATAAGTTTTTATTAATCTCTATATAGATGTAATTTTCTAATTCATTGCTAGCTTACTTAAATCATCCATCCAATCAATTTCAGATCAAATCAAGTCGGGAGTACCGAGCTCCGCTGAACAGCACAACAGTACTGAAGCTTTAGTGATAGCCCACCACCTTTCAGATCAGTGGCTCAGGGGACCCCGTCCCACGCTGGAAATCATCAACACATTCAGAGCGAGAACGTTTGGCCCCATTGCCGGCGTGTCAATACACGAGCAGGATGAAGGTTGCAGGGTTTGTTGGCAAGTGTGAAAGGACAGTGGGATCACAGCGAGGGGACATTATTGCCTGCAGGGTGGCCACAATGGGGGAGGTGACCCGTGTGAGACCTCACATCTCTGGAAAAGATGGAGAGGACTGCACGCCCTGTTATATATCGCAAATACCTAGGCTTCAGTTTGTGTGTCTGCTTTGTGTCTTTGCTTTGATGTGTGTGTGTGTGTGTGTGTGTGTACTTGTGTGTAACTGCATACCATTTCCTTCCTCTTTGTTTACTATGCCATAGTGTTTGTATGCCTCTTTGCGTGTGTGTGAGTTTACTCCTGCCTTCATCTTTCTTCTCAGCGCTGCGTGCACAAAAATGAACCACCTACCACACAAAAGCAAAGAGCTGACGGAGGCTTTTTCATATGGCTAGAAGATTACATAATATGATTCTCAGTGCGCTGTGTACACATCCGCGCACACGCAAACTTGGTTGCAGATGGAGGGAGGCGCCACACGTGCACACGCCATACTCTCACTGTCTCTCTCCTGCTTACTCAAACACACTTTGAGCATGTGCAGACCAACAGTGCAAATACAGACATACACTTGCACACACTCTCCAGTGACACCCCCCCACCCCCGCTGTAGACAGCAGGCTGGACCCTCAGTGCCCTGAGGCAGAGAGACAGAAAGACAGAAAGAGATCAGTGGACTCAGTGATGTGTGTGTTATTTACACCCCAACCCCCAGTTCTCTCTCTCTCTCTCTTTCTGTCTTCATCCTCCTTTTCCCCAGTTCCAAGCTGCAAATTCAGCAGTCTGTCAGCTCCTCTCGCAGTCTTGTGAACACACATGCAAACGTTCTTCACCATCTTTATCTGCCTCCTCCTCCGTCCCACACACGGGCTGCGCCTTCGTGCACACACGCCGGTCACCTGCAAAGTGACGCGCGCAAACTCGTTTTGATGAGCAAGACACTTAGAAAGGAGACGCACTGAGACACACTCAATGAAGCGAGTCCGTCTCAGCAGTCTCACCTTCTGCGTGCTGAATTATACATTTACATGAGTTGCAGGATTACACGCTGACTTTGAAAATGTCATCTGAAAAATGCATCCAGCCACAAGGACATCAGGACAATCCTGAGGAACACACACACTCTCGGATGAAATATTCTACTTGATGAAGCATAAAAACAGGAAGTAGGCCTTTTTTGTTTAGCGCAACATTTTGCCTGTGTACTCTGTGTACTCTGTGTACTGCTGTGCTGCCATATGACGCGTTGTGCATATGCCCCTTAATGTTCCATTGTCTTGCTTCTGTGTTTCATTTCACTGGCATTTGTATGCATGTTCATTGTCATGTATATGATCCTGTGCATGTGCTTCCATGCATTTGTCTGCATGTCCTTGGCCTTGTGCTTCGCCTTCTCCAGTCATGCACAGGATTCTTGCGGGCTCTTAGCAGAGATCCTCAGGGGCAGGTTTGCGGCTGCCTCTGGTTCATCAGTGGAGAAAAACTCAGGCAGCGCCCCCCCTCCACACACACACACACACACACACACACACACACCACCCCTTCACCCTGCTCTGGGGATGGATGGGCTGAGGCCACGGGAGGAGAGAGAGGACTGAAAAGAGTGAAAAGGAGGTGAAACACTGGCAGAGAGCATAATGTGATATGACATAGTGCGTTGCATTATGGCTGATTAACACATGCTCAGCTCTGCCACCCGCAATAAAAAACATAAACCCCCAGGTCTGCCCGCACGCCTTCCTCCATCCCCCTGCTTCTTACATCTTAGGGCTTCCCTCTTTTTTTTCTCCTCCCCTGCTCTGCCCCAATTTCTCCCCCATCTCTGCTGCTGAAAGTGAGTGTGAAGGACATGCACCAACTGGAATTGGCCTAGTGGATTATTTGTTCTCCTTTTTTTTCCCCTGGTTTGTCCCTCCTGGGACACTGTAAGGAGACACTTTTCCACTTGGTTTGCTGAGGACTGGTTGTGGCTGACTGCTTCCTACCTCCACTAGAATGAGTGCATGGCATACAGGCAGCGGGCCTTGAATTTTAACACAGGCTCATTTGACCTCACACTGCAGCGCTTTCATTAGGTGTGTGCAGCCACCATTATTCTGGGTGTTTACTTAAATGTTGTACATATTTATCTGAGACCACTCGTCCTTGAAAATATTCCCTTTGGAAAACCCTTTAATAAATGTGTGTGTTTTTTTTTTTATTCCAGTCATTTATTTAACATTGACTTTAAATCATTGTAAAGGTTTAAAGGATCAGTCAGACCTGATCTTGCACTGGTGACATTCCCGTAACCTTGCAGCAGTTTATGCAGACAGCCCTGCCATGATGTATCGGCCACGCCACTCATGTGCACATCCTTTACGAGCAGAAGCAGTGATGACATTTCCCCCCGCAGATAACTGACATTTATTTTTTTTTGGCGTCATCAGGCAAATGCTGCGTAAGCATCAAGTCCGCACACTTTCGCCCTGCTTCAGGTGTCCTATCTAATCGTCCTTGTTTAATCAGGGGAAGAAAGAACACAGCGTGGGCTTTCTGCGTCGACACTAAAAATAAAACACACGCAAGTTATAGTCATTTGCACACACTTTGACATTTTTTAGGGCCCCTGCTCGGAGCCACACTTAACTCCATTTAATATGGGTCGGCAGTGAAATACCCCTCCCTTACTTTTTCCTCTCCCTGCTTCCCTCGCTTTTCTCTGCTGTCTAATGAAATGCTAAATATTTGTTTCTTTAGGGCACCATTTAAATGCTTTCTCCGTCGGTTGGTGGTACAAACCTTGCCCCATTTAATGAGTTCAGTTTTCATTAGTTCCAAGGCATTAAGATCAGACCTTGTTGACATTGGCCTGTTGTCACCTGAAAGGGCTTTAACAAGTGCTAGTTTGCTCTGACACCTCTGACCTTGTCAAATGTGCATTATTATTTATGAATTGCTCTTGCTGTCACTCCAGGATCACACACACAGGATCTTCTAGCCTCATCTTGGTTGAGGTAGATCAGGCCAGTTTACTCAGAGCCAGAATGTGGAGAAGAGGCTTATAGCCAGTGTGGATGCTAACGCCTCATCAGTTCTCTTTATTACCTGCTCACAGACACATAGTCCTCCACACATTGGCAGACTGGTCTTGGTTGAGCAGCCAATTCCACTCCTAAATGCATTTGCTTATTCTTTTCCTCCATTCGTCTCATGACTGCTCCCCCACTGCCTCTCATTCTACCGCTTTTCTTACTTTTCTCCCTCTTCGACTCCTCCATTCTTTTGCTCTCGCTTCAGTACCTGCACCCCCATCATCCCCATCTTTCTTCTTTCTCATCATCCCTTTAATTCAACCTCTTTCTCTTTCTGGCTCCCTTATTCCCCTCCTCTCTTTTTCCTCAATCTAAGCTCTGAATTAGGCATCTTATTTATTATTCTACCCTTACCTCACATGCTCTCTAATGCTCTCTCTGTGTGAGGAGAATGCAAAGTGCATTGATTCATTGATGCAATTTTTTTCCCCCCTCTACTGTCCTCTGGTCCTTCTAAAGGCTCCCCTTCGAAGTGCTTTTTCCAACAAGGACACCCAGAAAGAAGTTGGGATGCCTGCCGATTCTCCAAATGAGACAATGAAAGTCCTCCAACTCATTTGTCTTTTTCATTTAGACTTTTGATTCAAGCAGATGCTGTCATGTTCCACCAGCATGAGGACCATTTCTGCAGAGGTCCAAACCTGTCAGCTCAAGTTTTTACTGTAGGATATTTTAGTGGCCTTTCAAGAATCACCACGCTGTCTAACAACAACAACAAAAAAGTCCCTGTGACCCTCATTAAGTTATAAAACGACCAGTGTGCTGCAGATTGTTGGTTTGTGGTAAAGCACTCGACACTCAACAAACCTTCAAAAAATTCTAGCCCTTAATGGATAATGGATGGTCCTTTTTCACGGCCGGTCAAGCTCGCTGACACGTGGAGAGAGAAATAGACGAGTGAATACAAGGAAGAGATGTAGGGTCGGAGGGCTTGCTGTATGTGAGGATTAACAGGGTGGATTGTGAGTTATGCTATCATGGTTTAAAGATTGTATTCAGATGTGTTTGTGCTCACTTCGGTATTCTCCCCGTTGTGTGTTTGTCCGACTATTAGAGGTGTGGCTGGCCTATTCTGTCTCATCAGTCAAGCTAAGTGGAAGTGGAAGGGTTTATTAACAGGGCGGGCAAGGTAGCTGAAATAACTCCGCGCCTGTCCTCCTCTGTTGCCTCTTCTTCACCAACATGACACTTTTTTTTCGTAAAGATCCAGGTTTCAGAGAGTTCTCGAGCATCTCCTCTGGTAATTTAGGTCAGTCCACTTTTCCTGTGCTCACTCTCCTAGTTGGCTAGCCTGCAGAAAACACTCTAAATCTAGAGAATGGGACCACTCTGCTAGTTTTGCGAGTGTGTTTTTGTGCGTTTTACAGAGTCTCTCTGTTCCCCCCTCTCTCTCTCTCATGCCTTAGGGAGAGACAGACAGTTACATAAACAGGCTCTCGTCATCACTGCGCTTCCGATTCCCGCTGTTGTACCAGTCTCTCTCAGCCCCCCTTCACTCTTTTTCTGTTAGTTTCTGTCTTTTTCCCCTACATTCGCCACGTTACTTTCCCTTCCCGCTTATTTCTGCTACTTCCTCTATGAGTCAGTATAAGTCTCACCAAAGACTTTTTCATCGTTTCAATGTGCTACTTGGGGCGCAGCATTTGGCTATACAGTGGTTGAGATAATTGACACTTGAGACGGTTGAGTCACTGTTATATAATAATGCTGAAAACAGGAAATGATTTACATTTTGAGTAAGTTTCAGGCGTGACATGCTGAGCGGTGCCTATGTATCCGTTGACTATTTAACTGCTGTGGTACACTGCACGCCACGTGTTCATCAGGCCAGGCCTCTCAGCTTCATCTCCACAGCCACCAAAACAATCAAGGAATTAGGTGTTGAATCCTTCCGACCCATCTCCAAGTATGATTAATGATTTAGCTTAAGCATAGTGTTAACTGTTCTGCTGTAGCTTTCAGATCGTGGGTGGGAAGGAAAGAGGATATTTTGTTTTCCTCCAAGGTCGAAGTCATTGTCTGGGCTGACCCCCTTTACCTTTACCCACAAGCTGGGGAGCAAGACGCTGGAGCTTCCAGGTCTTGAGGAGTAACAATAATAGTAGGAAGAGACTGGGTGAGTAGGTGAGGATGGGTAATTAATATTGAACATACAGTACATGCATATATTTGCTTCTTCTTAAATGGAGAGAGCATTGAAAGGACAGTGGAGTGGAAGGTGTGCTCGTAGAGACGAATGATCAGTAAAGAAGAGGAGAAGGAAGAGAAGAGATAACGCCATCCTGGAAAACCAGTTGTCATGGCAACACTGTGGCAACCCGGGACGGACTAGCCTGTTAATTAAAAAGTTGATTAATTGCCTTTTAATTGCATACTTATACATTGTAACATTGCGGTAGTCCTATTTCTTAATCACACTACTTTAAGAGCCGCTCTTTTCTTTCCTCTTTTTCTCCCTTCTCCTTGTTCCTTTAAGCTCTTCCTCTAATTTCCAGTGATCAGACAGGGAGCGTGCTCTCGCGGACAATAATCCGCTTGAGTTGATAAACATATCTTATATAGAGGATGAAAGGAACAACAGAGGGCAGAAGGGATGAGGGGTTTGGCTAAAGCGCTGTGCATTCAATGTTAATTTCAGCCCACTTTTATCCTGCGTGCTGTTTAGTCAGGTGGGCGTATTTATAGAAAGAGACAGAACTTCACCCACTTGGCATCAAGGTCATAAGAACGGCTGTTGAAGGGGGAATCAACACAGTAAGTGTGAAGGACAAAGGCAATGATGGGGGAGGCGGACTGTGGGGGGGGAGTCATCTGGTAGATCATACATACAAATGCAAAATCAGAGTAAGACGAGCAAACAGTAATCAAACACAAATCAAGCAAAGCTCCAAATACGTCTCTCTGTGCCACCCTCCTCCTCCTCGCAGCACCTCATTTTTTATCAAGGTTATCATGATACACAATCAGACAAAGTGTTTTTCTCAGCTACAGCGTAATTATTTTGTCTTTTCTGCCTCTTTCTTTCCCCTGCCTCTCTCCGTCGACGCCGTGTGAAGATCGAGCGTCTGCATCATGTGCCCTCGCACTTGCAGCTGGTCGCCTTTAATTGCACGCTTATTCCCCAGCGCTGCTTTTGTTTTGCTCTGACGACATCTTGCTCGGCTTGATCATCTTTTAATGACCGCGGATAGACACGCTCACTGAAGGGAGAGGGGAAAAGAAAAAAAAAAAAGAAAACGGCCCACTTGACATAGGACTCCATTTGCTGGAGCGCCTGCCTCCGGGGACGATATGTGTGATCTGTGAGCAATGCCTGGTTCGGCCTTCTTGTTCGCCATGACGGCTGAGGTGGGTGGCGCCCGCGAGGCGGTGGGGGGGGCACAGGTGTAGGTTTGTGTGTGTACATCTCACCCTGATTACATATGCACCCACTTTTGCTGTTTCCATGGCAACTCCATGCCCCACTTGAGTTCACGCGCACATACCACCATCTCCGTCAGGGGCAAGTTAGTTCTCGTTATTTAATCTAATACTTTTGATGTTCTTAGCGTATTTTCTTTATGTCTGAATTTCTCTGTTGCTCTTTTTTTGTATTTACTCTTTTGTCTTTTATTGTGAAGCACTTTGCTATATAGATAAATGTACTTGTTGCTAGCAGCCAGACAGACCTGCTCCCACACACACACACACACACACACACACACACACGTCTAAGTGGATCAGTTTGTGCCAATTTAAAAAGTGTAGCAAGTTGCCACCACGATAGCCTTAGGTCCTTTCCAAGCCCTCGACTATCGCGTGTGTCTGTGTGTGTGTACGCGTGGTGGCATAAGGGGGGGGTCATATTAGCCGTGTAAGCCGGGGTTGAGTAGCCCCGCTGCCTGCCTGCCGCCTCTGTGATGGGAGAACATCTGTTGGCTGTGATATGACGCCAGGGAGTATCTCTTTCTCTCTTCTTCTCCCTCTCTCTTTCCCTCGCTCTCCCATTTCTGTTATGAATTCCCCAGCTGCTCGCCTCCCTCCCTTCACCTAAAAACCCTGTCCTGCGCCACCTGTGCAGTTTTAATGCATAATTTATCTGCTAAGTAACCACATCCGAGCGACTCATCCCTCCACCCGCCCCCCCTTGCTTTCCCGCTCTCCCCTCAGTGTTTGGCTTGGGATGTGAAAGTGGACACCTATTTTCTAATATTCTTATTTAAGAGGATTAGGATTGATTGGGTTCCAGTGGTGGGCAGTGCGTCCAAGAGTTGAAATCCAGTCAGTGTAGCTTCAGCTTGAACCTGGATCTCTTTATTTAATCTCTCATTGGAAAAACCCAGAAACCTCACATGGACTCTGGTGCTTTTTTCAGTTTTGTTTTCCTTATGAAAAATCCCAAATACACAGCTTTTTGCTGTTTAACACAGTTGATTATAAATTCCTATTGTAGCACACAGATAAAAAATGTTATTAAAAAGAATTTCCTCTGGGATTCTTTGTGTGTTCGATGTGAATTGCCTCTTGAAACATGATATCAGTTTTTTTTACTGCTTGTCAAATTGGCCTGTGTAGCTGACATGTTTTGTTACTATGTTCACGTGTGTGGCCTTGCAGCCCCATAAGCAGTCATACCGTATTAGCCCATCGTGGCTGGAACGATGTTACTGCCACATCGTAGCTCAACCTGGACCAATTCCTCCCAAGGCCACAGCCACATACATACTGTGCACATACATGTTTGTGTCTGTGTTTTATGATGCAAGGCTGCCATGCATTAAATCTGAATATGAGGACTGCGGAGAAGCAGTGACAAGGTAGCTTGTGCACAGACCCTGTAAATCAGTTCTGCTTCCACATCTCTTACTTACCCCACCACGACAAGGTGAGCGATCAGGGTTAATGTACCATCAACAACCCCTCTTAACCTTAGAGGCCTTTTAGGCCAGGCGGCTCATTGGGTTAATGTCTTTGTACAAGAGCAACTGGGCCTCTCTGGCATCTGTCACTCAACTCGCTGTCCAATCAAGATCAATAAGGACAATTTTTTTTGTCCACATGGAGGTTACACGACTTGATTTGAGGGTTGTCAAGAAAACTGAAGGGTCCTCTGGTCTGCTGTGTCACATACAGTCGATAAGCCAAAGTGGGGGCACCCTCATAGTCCACCTGTCCGTCAGTCAAGCTGTGTGGAGCCTTTTATCAGTTAGAGGATTTACCTGACACCAACCTCTCGTCACGTCAGTTATTGGCAGGGAGTCAAATTGGTTTGAAAAGCCAGAGCTGAAAAAAAGGACCATATATACTTAGCAGCAAAGAAAAGGATTGTTTGGGTTGACAGGTTGTTTTTCACCATTTTTGTGTATATTTTTATTGAAATGTCCTTGTGAATTCTCAAGAAAAATCCTTCTTAAATTTTTTTTTTAATAAAGGGTGATTTTCTCACTGACAGCCTGTCACATTTAGTAAACAATAACAACGCCACCTGTATTTTTAGATACAACCATTCATCAGCCAGGGCCGCGTGTAAATATTAATCATTGATAACAACAAATAACAAGCTGCTCTCTTCAAGTGGTCGCCTCATTTGTTTTTGTCATTTGCTTGCATGTCGAGAACTCTTAACGCGACAATGTTTGGCCCCTATTAAGAGAATTTTGTTTTTTTGTTTTTTTACTTTTGGAGTAAAAACACTTCAAATCGAGGTCTCGCTGATTCTGACCCACCCCAATTGTAATTTTTGTTTTAGATACAGCTTCCAGAAATTGAACTCCTGCTACAACAAAATTACATTATTATTATCATATGTTAAAATGTACGTAACGTCATTGCTTATAGATCCAGTCAATCACTTGAAAAAATCCTGAATTTCAATAAAGTTCCTTTGACTTTAAGAGGAGGCGGCATAATCATAGGAGCTATGATATGGCAGATTGGCCTTCAGTGAAGCAATTGTCCGTCTCGTTGATCATCCTCCGCCTCTAATGGTTTAGTCAATACAGACAACATCATCGAGCAGCAGGAAATCCGGGGTCGTCCACCTTTCTGACACGCCAACCTGTCCTGCTCATCAACGTGACTCCAATGCAGATATCTAACGAGCTCTTTCTCATTTTCTACGCCGATCAAATCCAAGACCTTGTTGTAATTTACAGGGATTACTTTGTACATAACATAATGGAAGAATACTAAAATAGACCATAAGTGCAGCACATTCTCGAGATGATTTCCATGAGTGTAGTACTGCGTTGAATACCAGAGGGACTGCATTTACAACAGAAAGAGTTCAGACAGTGTTTAACTTTCCGTTTCAATCTGCATCCTTTGCTGACTTTCCAGTTCTTCCCTTTGATATACCATCTGTATCATCGTCTCATTGTGGTGTGAGTAAAGCTCACCCACCTAGCATCTAAACAGAATGAAATGAATCACAAGCAAATGTGGTCCCTTTCTTTTCTTATGTGTAGCTTTAAGCCTCTTGATGTAAGCTTCTAATAAAAGGCTACAAGTGAACACGGAGAGACTAAAAGAGAAAAACATGCCATCCTTTGAATTAATTAAGCATTCCCTCCAAAGGGGATTCATCAGGGATATAATAGGGGCTAAATTGATTTACAAAGTGCACTCTTATGAATAGCACGCTCCTATTGATTTCAATTGTTCTCCAAGTGTGATTGGGTAATGAATTACCAATGGAGTGATGTCAGTTCCGATGTAAGAAGAGATGCCACTCAATATTATCCTGCTAATACAACTCCATACTTCAGCTGGTTTGCAGCTGCTTTGTTTGAGAACGACACAAGTTTGTGACTGGTTTCAAGGCCTGAGTTTGAATCAGATGGCGGCAACATCATGTTAATGTAGAAGTGCAGTTTGCTTCATGCATGGAACAAATGTGTCTCTTAAAAGTTGAAACCAAACCAAATTTAACATAACTTTGAGCCCGCTGACAAAATACATACTGTGTGTTTTGGGTAGCCATTTTCAACAGTATCAACAGACTAGAACGCTACTAGAATTGACACACTGCCACCTTTAATCAGTGTTCAAACCAGCCCTCACCCCCTCGTTCTGGCACTACGTGTGCATTCAGTCATCCATCTGTCTGTGTATTCATCCACCTGTGCTTGTATGTGTGAATCCACGAATGCAGCACAATTGCTCAGTCTTTCTCGGCTGCCGCGCTCTTCATCAAATTAGAAATATTCAGACAAATCAACACTAAGCTAATCAGCAGCCCACTTAACTCTCCAAAGCATAGCTGCACTTACCAACTGTGAGAGAGCTACTCTTTCATCAGCGAGGTATCTGCTGTGCCAGGCTGGGAAATTAAGACTCGCCACAAGTGAATTGCTGCAAAAAAAAAAAAAAGAAGAAAAAAAAATTGGCTGTATCCAGGGATTATTTCTTCAGGGCTAGGCATTTTGCATCCAAGTCTCACTTCTTTAAGAAATCAATTTGGCTGTTAAAAGTTTGAGTGGCTGCTGTCTGAGAAAGTTTGTCATAATTTCTGCGAACAGAAAATATTTTTTTGAGTTGTTAGCAGATCCTTTTTTTTTTTTTATTATTGTAGTGTTTTATATGCATCCTCCAGCCTTTTTCATGTTGCTCCGCTGTGCAGCAACAGAGCACTGTTGCCCCATCATCACATTACACCACTGGACTCACTTGGGTGTAAGCATGTTTTTATCATTCAGGAGTTGTGAAGGTCAGCCTAACCTGCCATCTCTCTCAGCTTGGCCTCCATTATTAGGACTTGTTGTCCTTTCAGCCCGAGCTTAATGGCCTGCTGCTTTTTCCTTTTTCCCATCTTTCTATCTCCCTCTTCTCTTCCCCCCTCGCTCTCGCTCCCTCTCCCTCATTGTCTCTGGCAGCTTGGTGGCTCTAGCGTCTGGCTGCAGTTGCAGAGCAGCAGCAGAAGCAGCAGTCACATACCTGCATTCAAGTGGAACAAACAGGATGGTTGGCTGCTCACGGAAGGTCATCAGCCCTGGGCACAGTGTGTGTGTGTGTGTGTGTGTGTGTGTGTGTCTTCACATTCATATGTGCTTTAAAAAGAGATGGAGCTCTACAGTGTTTCCAATTGTGCACTCAGAGACAGTGAAAACCAATATTCATCTTTGGGGAAACCATAGCTTCTTCGCTTGAACGTTCATTGATACATTTACAATTTAACACAACTTCGGTGCAATGTGTGCCTTTCTGTACAGCGTTTTTCAGTCATTCTGTCTCTCACTCATCTGATGGAACAGATATGCTTCTATTTTAATCAATCCAGGCCATGACCCGGAGCAGATTTCTATGCTTCAAGTCTATTTTCTTCTATTTTTCGTGCACTAGAGTGATGGACTCTGAGCACTCCAAAACGTGGGTATCCTACACTGAATACTGTGCCTGAATGCATCCTCCTTAAATGCAGACATTCTGCATGGACACGATCTTACTCCAGAGTAGAAGCAGCAGCAGGATGTTGGTCATTTTCACTGAAAACCTGCTGTGGGAGGAGGCAGTGTCAGAGGAGCAAAGATGCACAATGGTTAAAAACGGTTTAAACTTTTTTGCAAAAGCCCAGTGAGAGCTCAAATGAAACAGCCCTTATGTTGGTTGTAACAGAGAACAAATACACAGCTCTTCAAACTGACCCCCCCCAAAAATCCAGATTGAATGACCAGTTGTCTCCTCAGCTCATGTAGTGCTTCATAGAGAACGTTCAATGGGGAGGCAGATGTGTTTTTGTACCCATCTCTTGTCGCTGTGACATCCACACTCCACACAAAGTCAGAGGTCAAGAGGATGCCTCGTGGCTCTGCTCGCTGTCCAATCCCACCGTAAGCCCACCCACTTGCCGCCACCCTCAAGGCGCCGCAGTGATAGCCACTAGGCTAATGAATGGTGACAGTCTAATCTTTGTAATCCCTAACTGGTGCTGCAGGTTTGATTAAAAGCCACAGCATGCTGCCTCAATTGGAATGTGGGAAGTATGTTTATTACGTATTCCAGCATTTGTGATCGTGCATATAATGCGTTCATATGGTTGTATGTAATGCATGCAATGTCTAATGCCATGCAAAAAAAAAAAAAAAAAAAATCCTGGTTGATCTGGGGGTTTACGAAGCGTGGCTGCATTTTCGGTCTTCATTAACCTTGCTCGCCCTCAATCCCCAGAATTTCTACCCGCTTTCTCTCCTCCCTCCTCCCCTCCTCTTTGCCTTCACTCCTCCCTTTTTTTGCAGCATTTGCGGGATGAATAATTGAATGTAATTGGGTAGTATGACCCCGTCTTTTGTTAGCGGGTAGGTGAGGCGGCAGCTCTTCGGTCACTTGTTTCATATGTAACGGATGGAAACATTTCTTCCATCGCTATTGTTTGTTTTTTTTCTTCCTACAAATCTCATTCACCAGTTTCTTCTGCACACCCACAGTTTGCTCCTATAACGCTCTTGCCAATGCGCATCACCACATCAGCGAGGTAAAAGGATAATCTTGGCATGCTGAAGAGACGGCATATTAAAAAAAAAGCCTCAGGTATGATTAACTGAGCCTTAACGCCAGCGTAGCTCTGCAGATGAGCTGAGGCAGAGAGAAAAAATGACAACACTAAAACTAGCTAATCTAATTACCTCGATGATACCATGCAGTTAAATAATTAGCCAGAACCTAATTGGCTAATATTACTGTGCCGTTCAAAAATCTGTCTGTCTCCTTTGCTTCTCTTTCTGTAACCTTTAAAAGTAAACACTTCCCAAATAGCCTGCAGACACGAAACGGTAACAAGCTGTGCCGCCGTTGCTGCTGCTGCACAAGAAGTTGGAGCACCGTGAAGCTCGGTTGCACTTTTTGACTCTTGAGTTCCCCGCCCATCGCGACTCCCCGTCTCCTCCTGTGCATCTCCTTCGCTCCCTCTCTCCAGCGTTTCATCTGCGGGGAGGTGATTAGCTCGCTTTCATCCTGACCATCTTGTGTTGGTGCACGTGCTCTTCCTGTACTTGAAGCTGTATACAAACATGCCCTGTTCGGTCTTGACGACCACCCGCTCTTTCTTCTGCATCCCTTGCTCTCTGTAAACACACACACACACACACACACACACACACACACACACATATCTACTGACATCCATGCAGTTTGATATGTGGCCCAAGGCAAAGCACTTCTCCCTAATGAGCCTCCTGCCCTCTGTTTCTCCTGGGGAGCCGAAAGAGAACTAACCTTGATGCAGCATAGAAAGGATGTAACCTGCTTACACACACACACACACACACACACACACACACACACACACACACACACACACACACACACACATACATACATACAAATACACACAGACACAAATTGCTATGTTCATGAGGAACCTCTTCGACTGTTTACCAAACCTGTCATCAGAACTACATGACTAAATCGAATCTTAACCTCCAACTTCCAACTCCTTTCAACTTCCAACTTTAACCCTTAACTTAAGACTGAACCTTAAAATAGCTGCTTGAAGAAGTTCAGGCAAGCCAAGAATAGACGGAAGTACTAAAGTAAAGACTTCCTCAGGGTCTCATTATTGATTACATCTGGTGAAGAATCTCTATGGTGACGTCTTCATATTGCTTGTTTTCTCCCACCAACAGTCCCAAAACCAAAAGCCATTTAGTTTGCTCTCATACAGGACAAAGAAAAGCATCACTTTCTCACATTTGAGAAGATAGAACCAGCAAATGTTTTGGATTTTTACTTAAATAACTCGATTTTGAATGATCAAGATAGTTTCCAATTACATTTCTGAGGATTAACTAATCTAGTAATGGACTGTTTCAGCTCTGTTTACAGTTTCTGCTGTGTTTTATCGTCCATTTTGAGTCTTGATTGTGATCATTTGCCATCTTTTTCTATGAAAATTATTCAAGTTCTTTTTCTACTTTCAAATCATCAGTGGGCAATGTTAGAGCAGCAGACTGATATTACATTTTCTATTACCACTCTTCTGTCACATAAGATCTTAAAAATGATCTTTTGAAATGTTTGTAGGATCATGATGGTTCAGAAAGCTGTAGCAGAAACAATAGACTCTATCATATAATTATGACCCTCATGAATAATAATAATAACATAAAAATGTGTGAATCACTTATGTCTGAAGTGGATGACAACAGATATTCAAAACAGAACAGAACATTCCCAGGGTTATGTTCCCATAATTAGGTTGAGTCATGTTTTATTGTTGTGTTTTTCTTTTCTTCAATTACACAAAGAATAATCCGAAGGACTTAACATCATGTTTGTATTGCAGAGGCCTTGTATTCGTTGCACTCACTGACCTGTCTCTGTCACCTGTGTCTGTTCTGCAGATCTGGGCCAATTACGAGGAGAAACCAGTGGAGGAGGTCGTGCATGTGTCCGAGGAGAAGGAGCGAGTGGCCAACTACAGACCAGTATACGTCACCGAAATCAGCGACACCCTGCACTTCTACACCCAGGACGTAGAGACAGGTAGGAGTGCGTGACTGACAACCGCTTGATGAATGAAGCATTTAATTAGGAAATGAATGATGATTGAAGTTTTCCAATTATCTATATGTATAAATATCTGTGTGTGATGGGCGCAAAATGTGACACAGGCTACATGGCTGGATCAAATGTGAATTAGGAAAAGTCAAACCTGCCGTATAACTTCACGCGACAGTGATTATTTGATCATTCCTACACATGCATTCCTACGCAAAATACCAATCATCAACACTCTCTGCACACAGAGGTGCGAGCGAGCGAGGGCTCTCTCACTTTTTATTCCCTCTTAACACCACACTGACTTTATGAATGCCAATTATCTCTACCACTCTGACATTCACCTCATCCCTTGCTGCAGCATCCCTCCCACCAGCCGAAACAAAACAAAGGACGTCCTACTTGTTATTACTACTGAATGACGGGAATAAATCACACCATCCCCTCTTGTCACCAGTGACAGGGGGAGGAAAGGAGAGAAAAGTTCGGAGATGGGAAAACTAACAATCCCTGGTATTCCCGCATGGCTGCTCCTTCTGACAAGCTCTGTTTGCATCTGTATTTGTGTGTGTGTGTGTGTGAGTGTGTGTGTGTGTGAATGAATGCACACTTAACACCTCCCCCTATTCAGTTTTGTGCAGGGTAATGGTCCATTTTTTAGGTTGTATACTTAATGGGCCATCCTCTGCAATATCAAAATCAAGGTGTGTGTACATGTATACACATGTATTTGAATTTGATTACAACAATTACAAGTGTGTGCAGTAGTTGCAGACAGCTTCCGCTTGCACTCCAATTCACTGTGCAATACTTTTATCGTTATTGCCACCATGTAAATATTTGAAGGTCCTCATAATGGCAGGTTAGAATCTGAACCAATCTCTCCTTGACATCTTTGATTTTGTGACGTAATTATTGACCCGCAAAATCACGCATTCTGAAATGCACAATTACACCGATGCCCGCATTCACAAACCGGCTGGAGCAGATCTGAAGCCTCCGTGCCAATCACCCATCCCTTCATCGTGTGCCAGTTTGTGTGCGGGAGCAGCGCAGGATGCAGAGGTCTTCCTCTCAAAGCCGCCCTGCACATCTGGCTCCGCTGGCGGTTGACTGTCAGAGGCCATGAAATTGACTTTGGCCACCTCTTAATTCGCCTCACTGCCGTAATTAATTAATTTGCCTTCATTTACCGTCAATCTGAGCCCGAGCGTCACTCACACCGTAATAATCCAATCACATGTGAGTGAGAGGGGAACATTAGGCCCCCGATTGTTCTTTTACAGACCCCTGCCTTTCTTTCTTTCACCGTTCCTCCAGGTGAAGTGCGCACAAACAATCTGCTACTCATCTCCTCGCCACAAGCTAGATTCAAATCTAAAGCCCTTACACCTCCCCTGGCTACTTCACCTTCACTCCCCTGAGAGTCGGGAGAGATGTTGCAGTTATGTGCAAGGTTTTTATCACTGATCGAAATGTACAGAACATGGCACGTGTTAACCTGAGGCTGAGCTTTGTGCCTTCAGCATCACTTACTGTCAGCAGGGGAAATGTGTACGTGATATATGGAGAGAAGTTTTTCCTGTGAGTATCTAAGAGAATTAAAAGTGTGTGAGCTACACACGAAAGAGCAAATCAAAGAGTTTTTATTGATTTTTTTTTTCCTCCACCTATTTCTCATGTATTCTCCATAAGGGACCTGTGGAAACAGCAATATGCTAAGCATTTACAACTTTTTCTCAGCAGCAACTTAAGTGTTGCATTTATAGAAATTGTACACAAACTGCATTTTTTATATTGCTGCTCTCAGTGTATTTTGACAGGAGAGCTGTGAGTTATTTAATCTTTTCTCATATAAAGGCTTGATTTTTAGATGATCCAGCAATGCTGCGGCCTTTTTATTTATTTATTTTTCCCTTTAATTGGGCCGTGTTCTTCCACCAAGAGGCTTACGTGCTAGTTAAAAAAAAGAGAGAAAAAAAAGTGTTTTTCTCAGCAGGAAGGTAAAACCTGACCGGTCCTCACCTCCTGCCTCCCTCTCCTCACCCCCCCTCACTATCACGTTGTTTGCCCCTCCCCGCCTTCCTCCGTCTCTTTTTCTCCCTTGGTCTCTTTCATTTTCGCTGACGCTTCCTCAAAGCTACAGTAAGTCATACCAGCCCCTTGAAGAGCACATCAAAGTGTTAGGGCCTGTAAAATCATACAAGCTGAGTGCTTTGCAATATCATTACATGTTCCACCCCCCCCACCCCCCTCTTTTCTTTCCCCCAATTTTTGAAGTGAAGGAATTTATATACTCAGATAAGCCCGGCAGCAGAGGCTGAATTTCATAAATACGCTCGTGATTGCAACTGATGACAACATAACACTTCACATAAATGACAGAGTGGCTCTAATGTGTGTGTCACCGTTTATGTTCCAACCATGCGAAATAGATGTTTTTATGTAGAAGTTATGATCGTTCTTATCCCGTGTGTGCAGCACTTTGGCCAGTTAACCTTTAACAAATCATGCCTGTCAAATCACTGAGTCGGAACAAAAACAAACGCTCAAACACTTGGAACTACACACAGCGCTCAAACACACTTCAAACACTTAATTTTAAGTTACCACTCAGTTGAATTTTCCTGATGATATTAACATAACGAGTTGGATCGTTCACTCCCACAACACCTGGCCATTTTCTCCTCTTCTGTTACCATTGTGTTGGTTAAAATGAGACTTCAGCGTTTTGGCAGTCGCCTGTACTTCATTCACCAGATGGAGCAAACACTTCCATTGAGCTTTACCATCCTTCAGGTATAGCACACTTACGACGAGCCGAACTGGCTTTCCCCAGATCCGTCTCTTGCCTGATGTTCGGTTCGGGAAGCCAGAAACAAAACCTCGCTGGAAGTAACTTGAACAAGAGAATAAAACTTATACTGCCGCAGTTTTGACGTCCTAATGATGATCGGTGCGAGCCCATTTACTTAACTCCAGTAACCCACAGCTTTTTTTTTATTGTGGGTGTAAAATGAATCACGAAAGGTAAATGTATTTATAGAAACAAAAATGATTAAACTACAGCTGGGACTCAGCAGAGAAAGTCATTTTTCCGTCTGCAGTTAAGCACCGATTTGTTTCAACCGTTGCCTCAGTAAGATAAGATGAACTTAATTGATTCGATGTAGGAAAATTATAGTGTCACAGCAGCAGGGAGAGACCGAAAAGCAGTGAAATATTCCATGTAGCATTATGATACTAACAGAAAGAAGCATGAGGGAGGAAGTGTTTTTAATCATATATATCATAAAGCAGAAAAGATGCATGATACAAGATGACCTTAAAATGGATAGAAGCATGTATAGTTTGAGGCAGATGGCAGCAATGTAGTAATAATGAGGAGTCCAGAAGAGCAAGATACCAGATGTTGTAAACAGCATACAGTAAGTGAAGAGTACATCTGTTACAGTTGAAGAAAGAGGAAGAGAAATTATAAAAACAGTCGGGCTGCAGCCATTTCCGAACCATTAAGCCTGTGGAAGTTTTCCTCCTCCACCAGGCTGGGATGTATTTATTTACTGCGGTCTGCTGAGGGCTCTGGTGATGGAGAAGTCCACGCAGCTGTTGCTGCCCTCAGATAAACACAACCCATGAAATAATCTTCATGCCGTTATCTTCTAAGTGATTCTCACATTTTGTGGAGAAAATACAGTTTGTAATATCTTTTATTCTCGGGGGGTCCTGAGCGCTCTGTTTTACCCCTTTTCCCATTTTAATTATTCACATTTAATTACTCTTAAGTGTGTGTGTTTTTTTTCATGTGTGGATATCTTCACGCGAGCTCGATAAGTGATTAATTTCACGTTAGGAACGGGGTTTTTCCAAGTCACTGAGAAGCTTGAGGGATTGCGCTCTTTAATCCTCAGTTTATTTTAAGGGTCTTTATCTGTTGCTGTGTGCGTTTATCTCTCATTGTCTCACTTTTCTCCCCCACACACATTGTCTCTTCCTCGTGCTGCTTTCTCTCTCTTTCCTCTCCCTATTTTCCTTGTGTGTGTTGTGCTCTCTCCGGAGGCTATATGTAATTACTGTCAGAGGGGGACCTGCATAGATCTGTCTGACCTTGGACACTAAAAGACAGAGGCCACTCCAGGCACAGGGGGGAGGAAGTGACTCTGTGCCGTACACTGTTGTTGCTTTGCCACAATGCCGGAGAGTCGACATAATTAAAAACTTGCTAAATATAACCCTGAAGTCTTTATGGGTGCGTTGCCATAATGGTTGCAACCTGAGTATTGGATGCCACTTTTCAATTATTTTTTATTAATCATAAAGTACAGGAGTATTTGTTCCCCTAAAAACCTCATAAGCTGGACCCCAATTCCATCGAGCACATACTGGTTTAGAGAGGTAGAGCTGAAATGATAAATCAGACTCTCAGTACAGATGTATATGATGCCACGTATGCATAGAAATGCTGAATTGCTGAACTGTAAAATTCTGGTCAAAAAAACACCAAACAAATTTTAGAGATCTTTATCAAATGGTTTTGCATATGTTTTATGTAAAGTATTGAATATCAGCAAATAGATTTTTGTCGTTTTTTGTAACTCTTGAATATTAATATTGGTATTGACAAAAAATTGCACTGCAATGTTGCTATAAAAGTGACTGAATTGAAATAGTCCAAATGTAGAGTGTTAAAAAATTTGACCTTGGAAACCAAAGTAGGGGGAAAAAAATCTTTCCTTTAGCTTTCAACTACATTTCATGGTCTTCCTCAGCCGCTGGAGTTTACTCGTTTGCCACAGTGTACTCGATCTGGTTCTGAAGACCATATAAAAAATATTGCTCAGCATGCAGATTAGATCCATTTGGAAGATCATAAAAGCCAAAATGACAATCTTAAAAAAAAATCCTTTCCGTTGTTAAGTACAATTGCAGCTCCAGTATGAACTCATTTGGGCCTTTTCAAACATCCTCAGCATGATTCACTTACGTAACCAAAATTCTCGTCACCTGTTTCGCATGTCCCTTACACGTTCGATTCCCGTGGACAAGCTGGTTACAACACTCAGACATGTTGGATCCAGCCTGCCTGGGCTGTCCTGGCCTGCAGACTGTATCTCTGGGCAACATTCCTGCAGGGCTTTCTTTGCCTAGCTCGCAGCCTCCCTCTGATTTGGACCTCGCTCAGTTGTCAGCTCCGTGGGACTGGATTGTTAGGCCCGGCCCCGACCGACAAACACACATTTTCTGCCCACCCCGAGCCTCAGCTGCAGCGCAGTTGGCGGTACATCCTGTCTAGTGCTTGTTTCCTGGCACCCATACAGACTCATAATGAGTGGAGTCGTTCCCCCCAACCAGGTGCCACTCCGTCCACATTATTCACACTTCTACCTTTTACACGCAGCAGCTGTTCATCACGTAATGATGCTGGACCCGGCTACTGATGGAGCAAGGCAGGCAGGGAGCTGTGCTCTCTCTGGCTACACTTCAAACCAGGACGTTTTTCTCTCTTTGGAAATCGAATTCCATTACTTTGAAATGTTATGTTTCGATCTTATTTTTTCGTGGCCTTGATGGATTTTGAGAATTTTCAGACATTCGTATTAACTTTTTTCCTTTTGTATTGTTGTCCTTCTGTAACGTAAAAACTTTCCCACGCAATGACATCTTTGGCCAATAGCCTCCCTACAGTGATCCGACAATATCGCAGCATTAGTATCTTTATTTTCAGCTCTATATTACGTGGAGACAACTCAGCACTCTGGTATTCCTGGTGCTGATTTCAATAAGAGGATCTGAGAATCACTGCAGCATTTCATATTGATCAGGGTGAGTGGCCCGCTAATTGGATGTCATGTCAAAGCAGCCAAGTGATGATTACTTTATACAATAGAGCTTAATATAAAAAAAGAGAAAGAAAAAAAGGGCGCACATTTAGAAACGGTAAAAAGGATAAAAGATCTTTCTGTGGCACTGTCGGCATCAAGCCAAAGTCAGTCAGGGGTGGAGATAATCAACTCCTACACCCGCGTGTTATGAAACTAATTTTTTTTTTTTTTTTTGAGAAAGTAATTTTTTGTTAATCATGCCAGTTCTTTGTTGAGCCGTCCAATTAAAACAAGGAAGTAAAAGAGCTAATTTTGAAATGGGGAAAAAAAAACTCACATTCAGGCAAAAGACAAAAGAAATACAACAAAGTACTAAATGTGACAGTTGTATTAATGATTATATTGAATAGTTTAACGGCTCTTTCAAATTAGGAGAGAATGGCTTTAATTGCTATACTGTTCTCCCAGTGTGGATGCAATCATCTTAAAGATAAAGCTGCTTGTCTGTAGCACCGCATTAGTTTTAATTTTAAATTCAGCCTGAATGAAATGAGTTGCCATCTCAATAATTAGAGCACACTGTGTCTCCAGCTGATAACAGGAAGGTGTTTCTTTGTGAAGTATTTACTCAGATGGATCTTTGTCTGTCCGTCTTTTACGTCTCATGTTTTATTCACTTATCCTGTATGAGTCCTTGTTGTGGTGGCGTTCGACCACATACCTACAGCCAACAAAGTGACCAAACAGGTGAATGAGCGCTGCAGTCGATGCTGCCGTGTTTCACTCCCCCCGGCTCCCTGCCACTGCAGCAGATGCAATATTTAGAGGTCAGACCCGGCCCGGATGATCTCCTCCCTCCTCCCAAGGCATTCATTATTAAATCAGATACGCAACTTAGCTTCTAAAAGGTCAGCTCACCTGTCGGTTTGAGGCGGGGAGCTTTTGATTTTCCGCCGGAAAATAAGCGTCTTCCTCCGCATTCTTCGCTGTCCTCGCAAGCATGATTTGCACTAATGTCAAACTTCTCGCTCTATTACCTGAAGCTGAATGGCTGAATGACACTTTTCGCGGTGGTGAGCCACTTATCCGTCCAAATGGGGTTCTCTTCAAAACTGCCCCCCCTGCCCCTCCGGTCCTGTTTTCCCAAATGTTGCACGGGGCCATCTTAATATATTTGGGTTCTTCACAATCAAAACACGGCATTAGCTGCAGTCAATGATGCTCGACAGGTGGCAGAGAGAGGAGCAGGAGAGACCGATGCAAAGAGAGAGCCACAGATGCCGTTTCTGTTTAGATTTTTCAGTGATGGCTTTTCCAATTACAGAAACAGTAATTTGCTGTAAAAGGCTCCAGTCTGCCGGGAAGGGTAGAATGGAACAGGGTAATTGGAGGTGGTGGTGGTGAGAGGGAAGGGGGGGGGTATCGCATGAGATATAATCCATATCACTCTCCAGTGGGAGTGGAGCAGCATTAGTCAAGCACAGGGATCATTTGTTTTTTTTAGTGGCCTCCCTCAACGCTCGGCAGATGCTGACACCACTTTAAACATCACTCAGGAAGGGGAGTAAATGGCCTTTCTCTTGTCTTAGCTCCCTCCTTGTCACACTGTGTCTCCAGAAAGTGTGCAAATATCCCCGGGTGAGCGCCGCGTCTCTGTTGACCGACCACAGGGGGCGTCAGACTCGGAACAGCTGTGTCTGTTTGCTCGCGCACACGCAGGCCGGCACGTACTGTACCGAGCCTGTTCTTGTTGTTAGTCAGCGCGGCCTTTTAGCTTTTGAAGTGTTGCTCGCGTGTCCTGAAACACAGCCATTCCTCCACCCCAGAGGACGAAGCTCCCCGACCAGACCTCATGCATATTTAACACCACATACTAACAGGTGAGCGGGAACGCGAAGCTCGGTTCAGCGGCTTTGAATCTCTCAGATGGTAGATGATGCTCCATGCACTCGTCCACACAGGCTTTGACCAGTCGGCCAGGCCACGCTGCCGAGGGAGTGTTTTCTGAGATGAGCAGGTGCTGATGAAAACATTTGTGTGTCTTCTTCAGTCAATCCTCTAGTATTGCCTTCCCCTTTCCTTTCATAAATTATAATCAATTATAGCCAGGTTTATGTTTCCGGATCCTCTCTAGTCGCTTGTTTCCTTGGCAGGTGTCCTTTTCATAGCTGCACTCCACTTTGACTCTTAATTCCTCCATTCTTATACGCCAGGAAATTAGAGCGCTTTCATAAGCAACCGTCGCTCTCTTGGCTTCTGCCTCTGTCATATTGTGATTATTTACCCTTGTGTGGTTTAATGGCTTTCGTAAACGGCTTAATAGAATTCAGTTCGGCCTTGGGATGCGTAGCGAAAAGGGCACATGATTCACTGTTTTCATTGGCTTTTTGTTTCCCCTCTTGTCTCTGCTCACACACCGTGCGCCACAATATAATCAAATACGATCATGAGCAACCTGTAAAACTGTTGTCAGTCTCTCGACCCTCTCTCTCTCTCCTTCTCCATTGTTTTCTTGTTTTTTAAGCCTAATCGCTGCCTCACTCAGCACTGGGCATTCACAATGTAATTATATATGATTTACAAACAGCTGCAGCCATAATGGCGTATAAACAAATTACAGAATGAGAGAGGAAAAAAAACCAACAGAGGAATAAAGAGATGAAGACAGAGAGAAATTGGCCGGCAGCAGACGCAGTCAGTGGTTTGGCTGCTTTTTGGATCATCACTTTGGCTCTCCCTTCAACACGAAATGAGCACTCACGCTCGACATGGTTTAGCCCTTCTGCACGCGGATATTTAGTTGTCTTCATGCCAACGTTAAACAGGATTCTGCCTCTGTAATGCACAGTGTCCTAGCTCCACTTGCTTCCTAATGTTCGCGTTCGTTCAGAATTTCATTGGGGATGCTGCACTTGCGTAAGGCTTCGCTCCATTCGCCCCAGAGGGCTTGGATTTCCTCTCCGTGCTCACCTGCAGCATGCAAAGTTCACTTCAGTTTTCCTCCACGCTCATTCAGAGCAGTGTCTTTTATTGTGGCGCGTGATTCCATATGCCTGCTTTCTCTTTATATTTGTGTTGTGAAAGGCATGTTTACACGAATAATTTTACGACCTGCGCACAGGGATGATGAGTCCCCTGATTAATTTGTAACCCCACAGCCAGTTTACCCTCGTCCAAGAAGCCTGTGCAGAAAATTGGGCCTGTAAATCCCAGCAGAGGGTAACGATAATGCATGAGGCGCACTCTGCATAGTAAATCAAACGCACCTTGCAAATGTGGACGTGCATGTTACGAAATGCTCGGGAACATATAGATAAGAGAAACGTGTAAGAATTAAAAGGCTGTCAGTTTAGTATACTGTGAAAATGCTGCCTCAGGCCAGAAAGGTTAAAGCTGTCAGCCGTCATATTAGTGATCCTTCCACAATTGATTTGACAGCATCAGTTGTGGGTGATTTTTTACTGATATTTGTTGTAATCACGAAACAACTTTTAGAAAACAGAAGTGCATCAGAAGATATGTTTTGTTGTCTGTAAAGCTGAAGGAGCCAGGATTCATGCCAGTCACTGGATGGACATGGATTTATTGTTAAAGTGTGACTGGACTTGACTTGGAAGTAATTGGAGTGAATCTATGGGTCACAGCAGCTCATAAATCAGCTTGTTAAAATTGCTGATCCATAACACTGCACTGTCAGTGCCCTTTGACTGTGTAACCCCAGCTAGAGCCTGTATACAGTCCGGCGTGTATTTCCCGACTACAAAGTAAACCTATAGAAAAGTTACACTCCCACTTGTCCGACTTGTCTTTATCAGCCTGCGGGGAGACGTGGGAAATAACATCAGAAGCAAAGCCAGAATCAGACAGAACAAAGAGAGAAAAAAAAAAAAAGCTCAATGTTTGTAACACATGCTGCACCAGTGGAAACGAAGGCAACAGACTGTGGAGAGCTCATCTCTGCCATTGATATATATTCAGGTTAAACATATTTGTCTTTGCTAGTCAGAGTGTATGTGAGTCATTTCATGTCAGTTATGCATTGCAGGAATGTTTTTAGTTGCTCTATTTAAGAAGGCTTGTGAAAACCATGAATCCTGTAAACTGTCTTCTTGCATGAGGAAACCAAACAAATACTCTGGAACATTCTGTACAATCCTTTTCAGCGCCTTTTTTTTTTTTTTTTTTTTAGAAACGTCTGTATCCTTCAGTAAAAATCTGTTTGGAAAAAAAAAAAAAAATCAATGAGCCTCATTCATAGACGAGAGGTAGAACCGAGTGCCCCCAGAGATCCGGTTCAAAGCGAGCCATCTGAGCATGAGCAGCAGAGATTTGGCGGTCACATCGGCTCATCATCAGCTAATCAGGGTGCCGTGTTAATATGAAGGCGCAGCTGTAATATCATACATGAAATGGGGGTAAAATTCTGTCATTCGGTCCTACATGAATAAAGCATTTTAATTAGGTTGAGCTAAGAGGTTCCATCCATTAAGGCTTCATGTCTGTATCAGGTAGAATCCTCTTAAAGCTCATGTGTCATTTATTCAGTTCTCTCCAGACCCAAAGTAGAACATGGCCCAGGAGCGGAAATAAATATATAAGTGTAAATACACACACACACGAGTAGAGAAGGAAGGAAGGTGCACACTAACTTTTTTTAATTAGATTAATAAATCAAGGAGGTGGCTGGCAGTGACGGCTGTAGCTGGTGCCATTCCAGTAAGTCTGCACCGATCCGCTGTGGCAAAGCTGGAGCAGTGATGTAACCACACCACCTCTGCGTGTCTGTGTGTGTGTGTGTGTGTGAGGCGAGGGGATCGGGAAGCAATTCATCTGACAGGTTTTCCAAAAACTGCTTTCTCTACAAAACGTCGAGGATGAGTCTGTTTGGTGTTTTATGTGTGTGTGTATTTATACTCCTATTCCCCTCGCTGCATTCATCAGCAGTTGGCGGAGCCGTGGGTGGCCAATGAGGTGTTTGGACACCCCCACCTCCCCCTCCCCTTCATACCCTGACCCCCCTCCCCTCCTCAATCCAACCAGCTTTTCCTTCACACTCTAAATCCTTTGGCATCCTCGCCGGTGTTGTTCTGTAAGTTTGACATCATGCTAATGGAGGTTTCCTGTGCGCCGTTGGTTGGCAGCTGCTCGGCTGTCTCGGCGCAGATAACCCTTGAAAAACAGCATCATTATTTATATTTTCTTGTTCTGCACTAGCATAAATAATATTAGGTGTTAGTGACAACTCACCACAGCAGCAAAGGAGCAAAGAAAGGTGTGTATTTAGAGGTGAGGCTGTGCTGCTGCACTGCCTGCCTCCAAGCTGTTTGTTTGATAGTACAGTAACATGCATACTAAGCAGAATTCACTAATTTTACACACACACACACACACACACACACACACTGGCTGCATATGAGAAACCAGGTTAGTGGGAGAAATCCTGTTAAGATGTGAAATCAGAGAATGTGTTTACCTGAGCTGCAATAACCTGGTTACTACAGCTTTACATGCAGATGGTCAGTGATCATGTTTCTCCTCTGTCTTTTTTTTTTTTTTTTAATCCATTGCTGGTGTGTTGCTAGTACTAAGTGTATTAGTGATACGTGAAGCTTTTGCTTGAGTTTTTTTCTGCTCGGAGCATTTGGGCTGACGGCACAGTGAGAGGACAGACTCTGCAGTGTGAGAGTACACAGTGTTTCCCTGCTATTTACACAGAGTCAACTTTTACAAATAGTCCACTGCTCAACTGTGGAAACTTATTGAGACTGATTCATCTCAGTGCCATCTTAGGATGTTAGGAAGGAAAAGACAAGAGAACCAAGTAGGGTTTTCATTGCCTTCCATTCTATTCCTCTAGATCCAGATATGTATATTTTTTATATGTATATCTGCATCCATCCATTGTTTAGGTCTGGTGTCTTCTCTTTTATACCAGTTTTCAGTTATTGCCTTTTCAAAGGCGGCTTGGAATTGAGTTGTCCTGAACACAAGGACGCCCGGCTGAGCCTTTTCATCTCTTCTCTGCAGCAACAGCGATGCTTTCCCAGTCTTAAGTCTTTGTCTTACAAAACATCCAAAACATATTTGCAACATTTAAAAACCCCGTAACGAACCGTGTTGGCCAGGAAATTGGATTTTTCCTCAGGAAATCTAGCTGTGTTAACTGGGCTTCTCGTAATCCCCCGTCTGATTTAGAAAACCTGGATTTGTGTGTATTTTAGGGTTTAAAAAAATCTGCAGAAAGCTGAAGCTAGACGCAGTGATTGCTGTGATCAGACTGTGGAAAAGTGCATGTGATACGATTTTTTTTTTTCCATATACCCTTTTATTCAATATGTGTGGTTAAAGATGCTCCATCACTGATGACCCCGGCCTCACCACAAAACCTCCTCCAGGTGGGAGATCAGTGAAAATGGCCTCTAAAAATACCGCCATCGAATTTCATGTGGGCCACTTTACTAAAGTAGCTGCTATAATTGCTTCCGCACACTTCACACGCTCCACACACACACACAGCCACTCGTGAGCACTAATAGACATGTGTGCGTAAACATACTCTGCCATGCACAAACAAATATACTGTACATATTACACAAACACCAGGAAGTGGCTCTCTTGGAGATGCACGTATTTAGTGGCGCTCACAATCAGCTCCCCAATTGCGACTGATGGGTACAAATCAGGCTGCCACTTACCGCAGTCATTGACTCTATGGAGCACTGACTCACTATCTGATTTTCTCCAACTCCCACCATATCGACGGCCACATTCTCGCCTTGAATCCACCATAATAGGTCTGCCGCGCATGATATAATGGCTTGATAGGCCGTGAAGGCCCGTCGGAGAAATACAGCTTTGAGTAAAACCATCCGGCTCTTCCAACAGGGTCAGAGCAACATTAGCAGCGTGGTGCTAATGGGCTAACAGCTACGAAAACCGCACATTATGTAGATGTTTGGTCTCAGTCTCTAAAGGGCTGTTGTGGGGTTAACATGGGTTTTCAGCTGAGAGGTTGTGGCATGTCATTAGCACTGAATGTTTAAGAAAAAAACATCTTTAAATATTGTCGTTTCTCTTTATCCCGAGATAAAGTTATTTTTCTTTTTTGCTCCAAGGAGGATTTGTTTGTGCATATGAATCAAGGTTTGAAGTACCTTCTCTAAGGCAGTGATGCTATTTAACTGGAACCTTTTTATAATAAACCATGTTGGAGCATGCAATAAAGTAATTAATCTCCTTTTTGCATAACAAAAGGAAGGAAAAAATGATTACAAGAAACAATCCCGTTCGGTTACAGAGAGCATAAACAACCTTCAGAAAAGTTCTCGCTCTGTGTCTGTGCATAAGAAGCACACAGTCATACTTTGCAAAGTTGCATCAGACTTTATTTCATTTTGCACTGATGCATTTATTTCGGAGCTCTGCAGGGGTAAAAACAGAAGTGTGTTCATTTTCTGTCGCCGCCTCGGGACCCGCCCTCTGTCAGTCACACCTCCCAGTCAAGCCAACATCTTGTAGCTGAGAGAATTAAATGGAATTTTAGTCCCATTTCACACAAACACGGCTTAACATTTCCAACTCGTTCTCTATGGAGAGTGTGAAGTCATATTCCAAATTAAAATGATAATAGAAGCAAAACAGCAAACACATCAATGTCAAAGTAAGAGGAAAACAGCTCGTAGTGATGTAATGAAATGCAACTCAAAGAAATGAACAAAACCTCTGATCGCGCTGGATTTGTAAACCGAGGTTTGACTTCATCTCCCTCATGTCTGTGTCTCTGTCAGGAGGCCAGCTGGAGAGTCTGATGGAGACCATGAGAGCAGAGATCGCCGCCCAGCCGCCTGTGGAAGGATCCTACTCCGCACGCCGAGGGGACTACTGCATAGCCAAGTTTGCTGATGGCGAATGGTGAGCAGTTTGTTGATACTTGTGCTGATATTGAAAAGCCTGACAGTGAACTTTTAGCTGATGCCCAGGCTCTAAACTGAATCCTGAACCTTTTGCCTAACTCACATCAAGCAGAGTCTCTTGTGACATCTAGTTACTTTGCAAGCAGCTTATTTATGATTCCCCTCGTCTACAGCCGAGACATTTCCACATCACTTTGATGAGCTTCATTTCCATGAGACTTATATGTTTGCGTGTTATTTTTTTTCTCTCCTCTCAAGAACACCTGACATTTCATTTTTACCTTGTCTCTATTTAAGCCTGTGATGCATTAACTGCAGACACCCACAGGGTGTAATTAGCTCACTGCCACCGCTTTGGCCCTTTTAGAATCAGCAGTCGCTTGACAGTAACACACACACACACACACACACACACACACACACACACACACACACANACACACACACACACACACACACACACACACACACACACACACACACACACACACACACACTCTTCTTCATCTAGTCTCCTCACCGGATGTTGGAAGTTTACAGATGGTCATGGGGACAGATAAAAGTCACAGTGATCGAGGGGGGGGGGGAGAGAGGGTGTCTATGTCAAGAAGGTGACGGCGGAAAAAAAAGATCACGAAACTGATTAAAAAACCAAATGTTCCCAAGACACAGGTGCTCTTCTTTCCCCCCCCCCATCCTTCACTCCATCCTCCTCTCCAGGTTTTTGAGGGGCAAAACTAAAGTTATTCTCTTGCCCCAGCCACCAATGCAAGTCAATGAGCATTTTAAACAGGCCATCTGTTGTTAACCTTCACTTTCTTCAGCTGTTTCTTTTGTACAGAAAAGTCTTTTTTTTTCTTTTTTTAACTTTCCACTAATTCTGCTCCAAGTGGCAAACGTCTGAGATTTTTGTCTTTCTTTTTTTTTTCCGTCATATATAATTCAGCGAGCTAATTATGTTCATGTTCGCATTGTTCTATGTCCATATCTTTGTGTTCTGTGATGCTGGTGGAATGTGGGCTTGTTTCATTAGGGGGCTAATTAGAAATCCGTCGCCTTTCAAGGCCGTTTAAAACAGAACGAGGGTAAATAGAAAGGAGAAACCTCTGTTCATCACTCTCTCACTCTTTACGTCTTCCTGTTAATCACTTATTTGGTTTTAACTTTGTTCTCTTGTCTCTTTCTTCGCCCGCGCCACTCTAATTATTTGGATTTCTCCCGCTCTGCCTGGTTCCCGGCCAATTTGTCCTCGCTGCTATCGTCTGTTTGTCGGAGTCGAGAGTCAGACCGGCGACGGTCAGATGAAGAGAAACTTCCTCAGTCTCTCCTGTAGCTTCTGTGTGGGTTCACGAGTCAGATTTGGCTCATACTCAGACGCCTTAATGTTGCGTTTTCCTTTAATTCGTCGCTCATCAGCGTGTCCTTGTAAAATCAAGTTTGTCTGAGTTTGAATCCAGCTCCCCCAAATGTGCAGGAAAAATCAAACCTTGCAAAGTAAAACTGCTGGGTTTTTTTGTGATTAGGGCTAATGCACTAAAGTTATTTGCTACAAGGCAAAAATAGGTTTAAATTTCTGTCCTTTATTGCAAAGAGGCCTCTGTGCAATTTTCGCAGGCCTGCCATGTCCTGATAGATCCCCTCTGTCCCCCCTCACTCCCCCGGCCTGCTCATCCTCTCCTGCTCCTCTCCCCCGATCACAACAGACACATCCTCCAACATTTTCTCCCCAGGGAAATAAGCACGGAATCATTTACTCATCTCCTTTTCCTCTTGTGCCCTCTGTCTTCATCTCTGTTTCCTTCTCTTCTCTCCTCTCTCCTCTCCCCCCTCCCTCCCTCCTTCTCCCCGCCTTTGTCTCCCTCTCAATTATTCTTTTGCTGCTGCAGGTACAGAGCCAGAGTGGAGAAAGTTGAGTCACCGGCAAAGGTCCACGTCTTCTACATTGACTACGGCAACGTGAGTAATGGCCAAACCCACAGCCAGAGGGAATCTAGCATCTGAGGAGGGATTTCTTTTCTATTTCTTGCACCTATTCAGATGCCAGTTGTTTGCTTATTTCCACATTCAAAGCAGCCTTTATGAATCTTTTAAGCTGGAGTTTTGAGGACAAATATAATGCAGACTTGTTTGTTTTTCTCTTTATTGTTTGCGACTGAAGCAAAGAGTGCAGCTGAGTGTATCACTTTTATTCCTTTTCATGACGATGACAAAAGCAGAACTTCCCCTCTCCTCTGGATCTGTTTTGTTTCTTTTTCTCTGATGACGAAGGCACTACATCTACGAGCGTATTATTGTGTATTTCTACCCACGTGCCTACACATGCTTGCATCACCAAGTGGCTCATGCGGCCAACCCCCCCCGGCCCGCGGGAGATTTCCCATGATGCAGTGGAGCGGCACAGTGTGTGACTGACCTCAGAGCGAGTGGGGTGGGGGTGGGGGGGCTCGAGGTTTGGCTGGCAGACGCGATACGTCCTGGCATGTTGCTGAAAGTGTGATTCTCCGAGATCAACCTGGCACACTAAAAAAAAAAAAAAAAACGGAGCTGATATCCGCCTCAGTCTTTGTAGTTTTTGCGTCATTTCAGGTTGAGTCATTCTCGCCTTGATTTCATGCCTCTGTGTCACGAGCTATTAGTTGGTAATATTGCCACCTGTCTGAGGTTTAGGTCAGTACTGAATTATTATGTGATCATTAGCAAACACATCAGAGCACTTTTGTCTTTCATTTTTAAAGCCCACATTTACAGTGCTGTCAAAATCGAATATGGCGTTAATAAATCTTAACGTCCTAATCCGTAATAAATGTTCAAGGTATTTTCTGTCTAGACTGTTCAGTCCAATGAACACATTAACCTAAGATATGGGGGTCATTAAATTAACTCCCCACTTCTAACGGCCATATTTGTCTGACTTTCCATCAGCACGTTCTCCCTTCAGGCAGCCTGTGGTCATAGCTCAGGTCGACTTTCTACCTGCCAGGATTTATCAACCTTATTGCTTCATATCAATAAACAGTGGCGCATGCTTTTCATATATAGCAATGTGCATTTTGTTTGGGAGCCAAGCCAAGAGCAATCAGCGCTAAAGATTCCAGAACTGAGCTATAGATCTACGAGTCTTAAAAACAAACATCCGAGGTGTTTATCAGGCTGTAAATGCAGGGAAACACATATTCAATTAGAAAAATCATTAATTCATAAAATGTGATGGCTCTAATCACGGCACAATTAAACCTGACTTATTGCCTCTCGTAAGCACTTTTTTAGAAAATGTCTTCCTGTTTAAAAGGGGAAGAAGTGTTGCCTTTTTTCTACATCTTAATAGTTCGGGTGTGTTTCCTGATAACTTGACGTCTATTGTCGTCTTTGCTCTCGGCTTGTATCTGAGCTGGAGAGCAGATGGAGCTGAGTGAAAGGGGCCCTCAGTGCTGCTGTACAAGCAGCTGTGAAATGATTGGTAAGGTGACATATACAAGCATGCAGCCCTTATGCCACCAAATTGCATCTGTCCTTCTTTCACAGTTGTAAAACTGGCATCCAGATTTCAGAATTGATTCAGAATCAAGGAAAGACTAAAAACACATCACAGGGTGCAGGATGGATTCTCGTGTCTGTGTTTTTGTTTGAGGATGTCCTTCGCTCGCGGAAGCACTTGATTTGCGAGATGGATTCCGTAATGTCAGATATTCCCAAAGTAAACTTTCATCACAAGCTTTCAGGCACCTTGTTACTCGTTTTGTTTTATGTATCTGTATCATGAGCGAACAAGTCAGACGCTTCTGCCTTAATCTCTGCCGGCTTCCTTTAGCGTAGCTGCCGATGGATGTCTCTGTCATGTTTGCTTAGACGCAGTCATCATCACAAGCACGCTACAGTATTTGTATTTATTATTGATAATGCAGAAAATCAAATAGTCTCTGCGTATGTTTTCACAGACAAACACTGTTGGAAAATGTTCTGATTCTGTCCTCGCTTCATCCTCCCTCAGAGAGAAGTTGTGTCGTCCACTCGTCTGGCTGCCATCCCCCCTGCCTTCAGCACCAGGACCCTGCCAGCACAGGCCACCGAGTATGCCTTCGCCTTCATCCAGATCCCACAGGACGTAAGTGCACGCAACCACTTGGAGATATGTGTCACAGCTTGAAAAGCTTCAGAATCAACTTATTTTTTTGCGATATGGTCCGTCTCATTTTACGCCAGCTTTTGAAAGTTGACTTTTTTTTTTTCCTTCTTTAGGCACGACATGAAAACTGTTTGAGTTTCACTTATCAGGCGAGGTGATAATCTGTAACTGACAGACAGGGTCGAGTTTTCATTCCGAGCAAGTGTTGGTGAAAATGATGCTCATACATAATGCATGCCGTACAAAAGAGACAGAGCAAAGACAAACATTAAGCCACTGATTTACTTGGATGCAATAAATTAGAGAATAATTGATAAGGTATCAGAGAGATATTAAAGTTTTACGAACAATTTTGATCATGTAAATATTTCTTCAACAGCCCAGACTCCCACACATCCTATAGATAAACCATCCAGGTGCTTCATGTGCATGTCTGTGCATATAAATGTCCATCTGATGGCCCAGCAGCAGTTACTGTTTTTTCAGCAGCCCTAATCTTCTTGTTTACATCCGAGTGTGTTTACTCAACCTCCGGTGACCACTCGCGTGTGTGCTTGTCTCTCGTGCGTGTGTGAGTGACTGTGTTTTGTGCGAGTCAGGGGGTCACTTCATTGGTCGCCTCCTGAGCCGGCAGCATCCTGAATAGATTGTGCAGATAACAGCATGCTTTTGGTATGTGCCCGATTGGCACAGTACTTAAGCCCTGTCTTTAATTGGTTTTGTGTGCGTGTGTGTGCAGTCAAGTGTGTTGGTTTTAAAGGGTATTTGTTCCACTTAGCGTAGATAAGGAGCAGAGCGTTTGCAGCTTTGTAATGTCGTATGTTCCCATAATTAATACAAACTACTTTTCACAATGTCAACTGTTTGTTTGCTGCCGTTTTGGATTATTTATCTGGACTCAGTTGCCAGTTTATCTTCATTGAGGTTATAATGTGTAATGTTAGTTGAAACTGTTTCAGACATTATTTATTACATAAATTAATTTGACGTGACTATAATATTTTTATTCTATTCATTCATTAATGTATTATTACATTTAGGAAGTGAAGCTACTATTACACTTATTTTTGAAGAATTTCACTTTAATGTTTGACTAGTACATCAGCAAAATATGGACCCTTTGACCTCATATTGAACAGGTGTATTAAAGCTTCACAGTCACACAGTGGAAGCTGTATGTTTGTGTGTGTATGTGAGAGAGAGAGAACTGCTAGTGCCTGCGTGCATGCTGTCACCTGTCTCATGAGTCAGTGTCTCCTGAAGGATGAAGTGGCCCATCTGTTGGTCCAGCCCAGGGAACAAAGGCATCACCTCCACTTTCCAGCCCCCAGACACACACACACACACACAAAGCTGTACCACATGTTAGAAGCTGACATGCACCTTACACCTCTCCTTCTCACTCTCTCTGTGTCGCTCTGCATCTGTCTAACCCTTTTCCCGATCTTTCTGTTTTTCTCTTGGTTTTCCTTTCATCTGTTTTTTTTTTTTCCTCTTTCTGCTTTACCTGAAGCTTTTTACTGTGTCACTCAGGCTGACAGCACGGTGCCCCACTTGCACTGCGCCTTTACCGCGGCACACAGGAAAGGTTGTTGCCTTTGTCTCGCGAAACCTGCCACCTGATGCCCTGCACAAAATGTCTGTCTTCACAAGTTGTATGGCTTCATATCGACTCTTAAAATCTCTTTTCTCACCCCAAAATCCTGCCGTTGGGACGAGATCTTTCTGACACCTTGCAGTGCAGTTTTCTTCACTCTTCCATTACGTGACAATATCTTCAAAAAACAGCAGGATTGAGGTGCACTCTCACTATTCTGCTGCTTGGGAAAAACACTGTCACCTGAAGTATGTGCTAGACAGAGTAGGAGAAACAATGCATGTCATCTCCATGACATCAGCAGCCGTTACTGTTCCTCCATCAGAGAAACAACTGCCACCATGTTCAGCACCATTTCATCCAGTTTAAGTACAGATGTTGACGTCACCTCTTTATTGTGCCTGGTCAGCTCATTGAGGAAAGTAGTTTATTCCATGAGGGCCAAAAAATAACAAGAAAATAAATTCTAAAAAAGTCAAACACAATAGCCACTCTGCCTCAACTCCACTGGAAGTAAGAGGTTACCTGTTGAATTATGGCTGAACTAAAGGCTGGAATATTTTATTTTGAAATCAAAACTTCTTGACCCCCCTGATTCTCAAAAAAAGCAGAGGAACTGTGTAAAAAATAAATACAACCAGAATGTGATCATTTGCAAACAAACTGTTTATTGACAACAGTTTTACAAAGAGTTCCTGAGTCCATGTAGTAACATCCTTTGTACAATAATGTGTTTGACAAAATGTTGAACCTCTCTCCATCCTCGCTTGTGAACGACTGAGTCTTTCCAGGATGAACCTTTCATGATATTGTCACCTGTTACCAATGAACCTGTTTACCTGTGGACTGATCCAAACAGGTGTTTTTGGATCAATCCACAACTTTTGTTGCTCCTGCTTCAACTTGTTTGAAACATGTTGCTGCCATCAAATTCAGAATAAGCAGATATTTACAAAAATAAGTGAAGCTGATAAGGTCAAACATTAAATATATTCTCTTTGTACTGTTTTCAATTCAGTATATGTCAAAAAGCATTAGCAAATTATGACATTGTTTTATTTATGTTTCACACAGCATCTAAACTTTTTTGGAATTCGGGCTGTATTATTGACCATATTTCAGAAGTTCCTGTAAAGTTGCTCCGCGTTAAGACAAAATTCACACAGATGCATTTAAGAAGTTTTGCTCATATTGTTAAATAGAAAAAAGTTAATATTTCACAAAGAAGGTATAAAATAATGTTTTATCTCTTAGCACTGTAGCTGCACATCCAATTAAACAGTTACAGTTAGTAAAATGCAAATATTTTAGCTTGTTCTTAACACATTGAACCAGGTCTGTTCTGCACATATGGCAGACAAGAGAGGGTCACTACGAGGCTCTCATTAATTTTGTATCGTCCCCTCACGAGTGTCAAAGCATTCTTGTTCTGTAATACTCTCTCTCTACGTTTCTAATCTCGTCTTCTGCGTCGCCTGTCTCTCCCTCTCTCTCTCTGTCACACACTGACTCCCCCCTCCTCTCTCTCTCTCTCTCCCTCGCCCTGAGCTCCCCCGCAGCGTCTGTGACAAGTTGACCAGGGGGAGAGCGGGGACAAAAAAGGCCCTTAGCTTTGCGCCTTGAACAAGCTTCCCTGCCCACACACGCTCGCACACGCCACACACGCACATACCCAAGGGCGGCTAGCTCGAAGGGGGTTGCCATGGAGACAAGACCAGGGCGAGAAAGAAGGGAAGCGACGAGATGGATGGTGTAGGGGAGGGATGGATGATGGCCAGGGACTGATTTTTTTTTTTCTTCCAAGTTTCTTCCTCCCTTGTTTTCCTCCCCGCTCCCCCCCCCTCCCCCCGCCCCGGCTGCTGGCGGACGTGAGGTCAGAATTGCACTGCAGCTGTTCCACCTCCTTCTCCAGCGTGTGTTCAATCAAATGCTGCCCTTTCGCATTCGAGAAGGTTAGGAACGAGAGAGAGTGAGGTAACTAGCTGAAGACAAGACAAGAAAGGGACAGGGTGAGGCGAGAGTCGGACCATCAGATAGTTGAGGCGAACTAAAATCTTTTGAAGTGGTTGAGGTGATCATTGGCAGATTGCTGTGATTGATCATGTGACTTTTTTTAATCAGCCTCTGAATAACATGTTTGTGTGGGAGCCGTCATACTAATAATAACCCTTTCACCTTTTCCCCCTTCCCGCTCTCTTCCATCATCTCCTCCATCTTTTTTCCCCTGATTCGATCCCACCATCCATTACCGCCCCATTTCCCGTCCTCTCACCCTCCCCTCTCCTCCTTCTCCTTATCAAGGAGGATGCCCGTGCGGACGTGGTGGACTGCATCGTGAGGGACATCCAGAACAGCCAGTGCCTGTTGAACGTGGAGTACTCGGGCCCCACCTGCCCACACGTCACAATACAGTTCGGGGACACCAAGGACGACGTGGGCCTCGGCTTGGTGAAGGAGGGCTTGGTGATGGTGGACGTCCGCAAGGAG
This sequence comes from Centropyge bicolor, assembly GCA_037975185.1. NCBI lineage: Eukaryota > Metazoa > Chordata > Actinopteri > Pomacanthidae > Centropyge > Centropyge bicolor. The sequence goes on along the minus strand of JBBMOC010000004.1, from coordinate 7,655,590 downwards.
AAGCACCTGCAGAAGATGGTAAGTAAAGAGATGGAGGTTGGGAGTGTTGGATAAAGCAATTTCAAGTCAGAAAGTAAATTTGAGGCTTACGCCGAAGCCTCTTGTTGCAGTTTCTCTCCCTGACTGGATTGTTTGTTTTAACATTTAGGCAAACAGTCACTTTCTCTGTTCGAGTTAAAAACACTTTGTGGTCTCACCGGGGCTGAAGGCAGTCACGGTTGATTATATCACCAAACAGTGTGGTCCAGTGCAGATTCCACTTTGTGTTTGGTGCCAATCCTCACTTAAAAAACAATGCTCACTGACAGTTGTGATGTGAATTGTTGTTGTACTTTGTTGTGCATTTAAAGTAGAGCCTTCCTGTGTGAAAGAATGAATTTATCAAACAGGTCGTTTAGTGACACACAGATAAACAAACCAGACTCCATGAACTCATCTAATCCTTCATCCATTAATATATCAGACTACCAGCATGTCTGACCTAACATCTTCATAATCTCCAACCCATGACTCATGATCCGATCCGAACCATGAGATTTTTGATCCGTTGCACTCCTCCTCTTTGTTATTCAGTGCTCTCGCTGCTCTGTCGAAAAGCACAGTTTGGATCAATAGTCACGCCACTGTTCTCGATAGACAACGCCGTCAGTTGATCACACGTTAGCAGCTGCTACTTAACTTCAAGCACATGGTAAACGTTAAGCTTTCTTATTGGCAAATGGGCCCCTGGTGTATTATTTAATGTTAAAAGGTCCATATGCTGCCTGTGGCTTTTCTGACAGTCCAATAATTACCACATTTCCATGCTAGCATGCATCTGCCCACTCGCTTCCTCAGTTTGTCATGTATGGATTGTTGTTGATAAATGAAAGTGAGTATTACACCAAATGCCTGTAGGTTTTGTAATGTGAACACAGTGGCGTGAGAGACAATACCTCTCCTCGCTTGTCAATCCACAGCCGCACAATATGCACGTACACACCTCTACAATTTGCCTCAGATGGCAGCCATTTTGTCAAACCATGAAGCGTCGCTCATTTACTTTTCCTCTCATTATGCTAATTCGCCCAGCAGACTCAAAGCCACTCTGTACATGAAAGATAAAGAAAAATGGGGGATATTTATTCCTGCTGCAATTACTGCTTCCACACCGAGCCCAATATTAGTCACTCTGCTGTTTATTTAAAAATTGAAGTGCACAAAGGAATGGAGAAATGTGTCCACTAGAGTGTAATTCATAAACATAATCAAAACGTATGGAGGCTGGAGGGGAGAGCGCATTTGTAAAGACGTCGTTTCACACGGTTTACTCACTCACACACGCGGAGGCTCGCGCACTAAACCACAGCGATAAAAGCACTACACTGCTCCCAGTCAGTCAATAAAGCACTGTACATCATTGTAAGAGCATTTTGACCTCTGACCTCTGAAGAGTAGCAGAGGGCCATAATGCAGTCTCTGGGTAATGGACCCTATAGACAAAGGCCAGTGATTAAAACCTTCCAGCCATACGACTAATAGGCTTATAGACTGCACAGATTTAGGTTTTGTTGGTTCAAATGGTTTCTCTTTAGTATTCAACAGCCGCGTCGCCGCCGCCGTTTGCTTCTTCCTCGCAGTCTACAGACGAATATTTTGATCTGGAGAAAGCTTAACAAGCGGCGGTGTTGCCAATGTGCTTACAAGTGAGTGTTCAAGTAAGCTCTACAGCGTTTCTTGTTGATAATTCCACCCATCAAGTCTGCTTCAGCTCAAAGCCCAAACAAGCTGGAGTGCGATTAAGCCACTTTTCAAAACCTCTAAATAGAGTGAATGTGCTTCAGATCCATAGACTGTGTGGGCTCATTCCATAGACTGCAGTTACAGTACAATGGCTGCACAGCCCAGCTACACGTTCACTATTAGAGCAGCAGTGTAATCACACTCAATATCTAACAGTAATGTTGCCCTGAGGGCTCATTTTCTGCTCTTAAAGCCTTTTAATAGAGACAAACCATTTTGAGCTTAATGTTGACAATCAATTTATTGTTCATTTTTCAAGCTGAACATTCCAAAAACTCTCTTTACAGCTTTTCGAATGTGAGAATTTGCTGCTATTGTTTGTTTTGCAAAATTCTAACATAATTGGCTTTTTGGCTGTTGGACAAAACAAGACATTTAAATGTAACTTTAGACTCATTTTGAACTATTTTGAAACCTATTTTTGAGAAATCAACAAAAATGGTCATTATTTGATTCTCAGCCATCCCTCTTTGATATGTGCTTTGGGCTTTGTGTGCTGCTTTAGATGAATGCATTTGCACTCTAATCTGTTATTTTGCTGTATACTATCGTTTTCTCCGTAATCTACTAGAGTCGACCAGGAGTCATTCGTTTGCAAGGCGCCTTTCTGGCTCAGAGATTCATGAGCGGCGCTGCTGCTGCTGCTGGTGCGACAACAGAAAATGTTATCTTGCGAGGGCAGTAGAGCCCAAAAATGTTCCAAGATACAACCTTTTGTTGACCTCTGGATCCATGCCCCTATTCTTCCACCCCTCTCTTACAGAAAGTTCCCCTTGAGCTTTTGATAGCGTAGCATCCAGCCTGGCTCACCACGAGCTCTTTCCCTCCTCTCTCTCCTCTCACTCATCAAGACTATCAGCCTCCTTGTAAAAGTGACTTTTGTCCTTCCTATCTGCTCCATTTTAGCCCCATTCTTTCTTCATTATCCATTCCAGGGGATTGGAACATGGTCATTGTAATCTGCACTCTAGTGCTAAGCATTGCGTAACAGATGGGCTATAATGTTCACTGGCACTTCAGTGACTATCAATAGTCAGTCATAAGTGCACTGAAGGTTAACACCAGTCTTTGAGGGTGGCATTGTCCCAAGAGAGCGAGAGCAGAGAGGGATATTCATCCATTTGGGGGGTTTATTTCTTTTTTCAAGTGCATCCCTGCCTTAAGCCCTACATTCACATTGATGCCCACTATGTGCACCATATGGATGGCTATTGTCGCCGCTATACAGCAGCATCGCGGCAGAGGATGAGCAGCCATTGCGAAAGTGTGAGCGAACGGATGATCATATGCACGCCAGCTGCTGCTATCTGATTGGACGGAAGTGGCATATTAAGAGGAAGGCAGGAACAGAGGCAGGATGGAAAAAACAGTAAGCCAAATTATGATTGACGTACTGTACTTAGCGAGGGGAAACTTACAGTGTGACCCAGATGTGTGGCTGGATGATAAAGCATGGGATTAAAGCACAAGTGACCTTTTTGTCCTACAGAGTGGAATGACCCCAAAAAATACAGAGCCTGAATCAGAGCATCTATATATTTACATCTATAGATCCATTTCACATGCTTATTGTAGTGTTATCACTGACAGTCACGCAGATTTAATGTCAGAGTGTAAAGTTTAATCGGTCATACATCTGGCATCCTGTCCCTCCTGCGCATGTTGTTTTGATGTTTAGAGTGATATCATTGATGTTTGCACAGCAATGGAATCAGAAGGGATGATATGTACTTTAAAGCAGTCTGCTCTTCTTCTTCATGTGTCAACACATTTAAAGCTTGAGATGTCTGTATAACAAAGAAAACTGCCTATAGCATGTAGGGGTGTTTTTTTTTTTTTTTTTTTTTTTTATCGCTCCGGAAGGCTGCAGTTCTCTGTAGATTGTCAGATACATGCTGCCGTCATGTTAGGATCATAGAGGAGCTGTTAGCAGTGGTAATGATGATTACAGGCAGCCAGATTTAGAGCAGAGTCAGCCATGTCATTTGGTCTGATAGCTCTTGTTGGCAACTGCTATTCTTGAGTTGGGAAAGCAAATCTGTTTCTTTCCTTCGGTTGAAAATCGAGCAAATGCGTGAATAAGAGCGCATTGATTTTTTTTTTTTTTCCTGTCATAAATAGCGAGAATGAAAGTAAGTGTGGAATTAAATCAATAGGGCATCAGCACAGGAAAGTACTGATATTAACTCACCGAAACCGAGCAGAAGCAGAACTTATAATTAAGTTAAAACTTTCACAACCAAGACTTGATGAATTTTTCCAAACTTGGAATGTGAAACTTCCTGTTTCTTTTTCCCCCTACTACCACATTTGGAGTTCTCCTCTCTCCCTGCTCTGACCTCTGAGACTCACACACTGACTTCATGCCTTCTCCACCTCCGGGCGCAGCAGATATACTAAGCCGTCCTTAAATTGCGCTGGCACCCTCGACTATCCTCTGCTCGAATGGCAAGCTGCCACACTGGCACACACTCACTCACTGAAACACCTTCTCTCTCTCCTCCTTCATCCCTCTGAATGCCTCTCTCCACTCATTGTTCAGAGTTCTTCCATTATTTCCTCCCCACTCCTTCCTATCGCCTCTTATCTTTCCAGTGCTCTCCTCTTCATCACTTCTCTCGCCCATGTACTCTCCATCCCTCTTACTCCTCCAGCTCTCCGCCTCCTGCACATCACTCCCTCACTTTCGCCGCACTTGTCATTATTACTTTTTACAACCGTCCTCCTCTCCCTGTTTTTTTAACCCTTTTTGCTCTCGGTGTTATCCAAACGGAGCTGGAGCACTTCATTACGCAGCAGTGGCAAAGGCGGCTCATTTGGCTTTTGCGCGCATGCTTGATTTGCATTTCGTCTTTCAGCGCTATGTCACAATGAACAATAATCCCCCAAGGATTAAAGTGGAGAGGCACTCAGATCAGACCTGGCGTTGGCCTCCTAATGAGCCGTGATTTAAAATGCTGTTATCTGCAATTATTTGCAACTTGCATCAGGCCGGTCTGCCCTGTGAACCCACGCTGCGTTGATCGTACTGCCTGTCTTCTCTCATTTTATGTGAAGGCGTGCGGATTGTGTGTGTGTGCTTCTGTAGGCTCAACAGTTAACTAGATACACTAGAAATGTATTTTTCTTTCTAACTGATTGCGTACGAGTTATAAGTGCCTGCAGCAGCAAACTTTGACCAGCACACAAACGAGATCTTTTTTTTCCGTCGCAGATGTAGCTGAGTCTGTGGTGACAGCTCAATTGGAAGATGGCTGTGTGGTTAGAAGCACTATCTTTTGTGCTCTGCTGCCTTTCACCAGTGTTTTCTGTCAGCAGCCGCCAACGACATGACTGATTCCGACTCTGGCAGGCCACCGGGCGCGCAGCGTCTCGCCCAGTCACCTCGGCAAACTGACACCGGCGCTAGCCCCCAAAGTGCATTAGCGTTACAAGCTAATAATCTCCTGTTTGCTAATTACAAGTCAATTACAAACACAGAAGTGTCTGTCACTTCCTCGCCAGCGCAATTATTATCAATCACCAACAGCGACGGGTTCCTGCGGTATCGACCTCGGCCTAGTTTCCTTTTTGTTCCCTGCTGGAGAGATAAAGCTACGGAAGCGGCGTTGGCACACCTTACACAAATGTTTGTAAAGACGTGCTTTAAGATCTTTATTGAAATGTGACGGCGCCGCGTGTGTGTGTCAGCAGAAGGCGATGGGGGAAACAGCTGTGAGGTGGCTCCCTGAGACTGTACGCTACAGATGAGAGTCCTGGAATCTTTAATTACCCAGCAACCTCCTGGGAAATGTAGTTTTATTTCTGCCTTTTATCTTCTTTCGCGGTATTGTTGCTGCTTTCACACCAAGGCCTCGCTCTTCATGTGAGCTGAGCAGAGCACTTTTAAGTAGCTGTGAGGGACCAGAAGGGCGACTTTGTCAGCCTCACATGAGATGCAAATTTTTTTATTTACGTTTGTTTTCACGTAAAATGCCTCATGGGTAGTGTAGTTTTCTTCCAGCTTGCAGCTAGAGTCCCCAGTGTAGCCGATAGCGCAGTGGCTACGTAGCACAGTAATCATGTTAATGAGGGCTGAACGTGCAGATGAAGATGAAATGCTTAGAAGTGTATCACACCTACAGCTGCATGAAGGGGATCTATACAGGAAATCAGGAAGGAGGCTCACACATACACAGGATGCCTCCAGGGATGGCTTGTTCCATTTATCAAAGTGCGCTTGTGCTGTTGGGTACACATGCTCCGCAGTGAGGTGGCTCATGTTGCCGCTGTCACGCAGGCGAGGCTCCGGTTCGGACTCTGATGATAAACCTCGTGGGAGAGTCGCTGTTTCCATACAGTAGGTTCGCTGTAACAAAATGAGGCCTCGTGGGCAAACAGCGTTTCATGTGGTAGCACCGCTGTCGTCGCTTATGAGCTGTCCCCGAGCAGAGAGGACCAACATAGTCCATGTGTGGAGCTCCCTCATCAGCTCCTACACACACTGTTAACTATTTATTTGAAATATAGATAGGAGAGGGAGGGGGAGCAAGATGATACCTGAGAGAACACACACAGGAATAATAACAATGACATAAAAAAGACTTGGAGTTTTGTGTCCGAGCAGAGCCAGGAAGTGACACGTTGATCCCGACACGGTGGATCAGGTTCCCGTCGTCTCCACCGCAGGCCAAAAATTCTTCCCCGTGTCATCACTAAATGGCTTTTAGCCGTATCCTCGCCACCAATTGACTGACTTTCAGGTCACTACCCTCCCTGTTCAACCCCAACGCCTGTCACACCCCATCAAGTACCCCCCACCTCATCCCAAAACACCCACCACAGGGCACATAAACACACACACACACACTGAGCTTCATGAGTGTGTGACAGCAGGAACACTCCCCACCAATGGCTCAATACCTAATTTACAAGTAGAGTTAGAGATGGGGCCTTTAATGGACATTTTCTGCCCCCCTGTTATTGACCGTACACACACACACTCGCTTGCACAGGCAGTCGCTCCCCCCCCTGCTGCCGCGGCTCTGAAGGCCCTTTTGACATGTCCTAGCTGACACGCGCCACTTCCCAAATGCCATTCCATCTTCTGCACACACACACACACACACACACACACACACACACACACACACACAGTTACACGCTCTATCCTCCCTCACACACACCCTGGGGGTTAGAAGAGGACAGTCAGGGAGTGGAGGCACCACGTTGTTCAAACTTAGATTATTTTGAGTTGTGTCCTCGCGGGGGAGAAAAAATGGATACTGGAGAAAAAGAAGCAAATTCTTTATGCAGCCTATATAGAAGTAAATGTGTGTGTGTGATGTAATTTGACGATACATTAGTATTTTATGTAAGACTTGTTTTCTGTCCCTGGGAGAACGCTGGAGAACGTTCTCTGTGATATCTGTTGTTAGTCCTTGCGTTTGTTGTGTGTGTGTGTGTTTTACATGTGTGCATCTTCTTTAACTCTATGAACCCATGCTGGTGGCCTTGTCATGGCACATTGCCGCCAAAGCGCCTGATCTCCTCCGACAGCCATGCTGGGGGGACCAGCGTGCAACATGGCGTAATCCCAGTTTACTTCAGAGAGGGACAATGACATTTCTACACATTATGTGCATGTAAGGCTCATCTTTTTCAGAATTTTTTTTTTTTAATTTATATTGATTTCCACCAAAAATACACTGATTTTTGTTCATATAGGAGCAAATTGTTGTCAATTGATTTTAGCTCAAATTGATGTCCACATGCATCCAAAGGTTAATTTCTGCTAATAATAAAGACGTTTATGTTAAACAAGGTTCTCGTGCATCATTGACAGGTCAGAAAATGCTTCAAGAAATAAAAAATGAGGAGATTATTGAGAAGCAGAAAAAACAAGAAATTGTCAATATTCACACAAATTTTCAGTCATTTGATTTCATGCAATTTGCGCTCTTTTAAGATTAATTTCTAGATATTCTGTTTTTGGACATATGAAGTTATACATCCCTAAAACTCAGATAAGTCGAGGTCAATCCTTTTATCCTACATTTACTTAAACACACTGACTAGTCTCAGTTACACACAACAAGCCTTGGAGGATTCTCTTCCTGGTGCTCATGTGACGAGCCTTTCCCTATCGAACCACTCATACAATGAAAAGCGTGAAGAGACTTCCCCTAAACCCCGGCCTGCTCTCTGCCTGCCATGCAGTATTGATGCACTGGCATGTTGAATGAGAGACATCTCTTAGGACTACAATCCACAGCTCAGCCAAGTACACTCAACTTGAAACAGTGTGAGTTACAGACATGAAAGCCATTATGTTCCAGCAAACGCTCTGACGACGACCTGTCTTGTGCGGCGTTTTCTGCTTTCAGCGGAGTCAAAAGGAGACGAAGACGGCAGGCGGGGGGGAGAGTGAAACGAGATGTAATGAGGATTGAGAGAGCGGTAGAGAAAACAAGAGCAATGCAAAGACACAAAAGCGAGTTTTTTTTTTCCTGGTTGGAGTGTTACTTCTCGTGTCTCGGAGGTTGTGCGTGTGATCGTCATTGCTGTTAATGAGAAAAGCTCAACACGCGTAGAGGACGAGCCTCATTGTTCCTTTTCCACTCGAGGGGGTTTTCACGTCGCCTGACATCCCGTCTAGGCGGCGAAGGACCAAGAGAGCACATCCGGCGCTGAAACTTTGATTAGTCACTCGCCTTTCATATGCACTCCATCCAAAATCTGGTTACACTTAGCATTTTTTGCGTCCTGTGAAATAAAAAAAAAAAAGGAAAAAAAAAAAAAGGCAGTTCACTTACGCACCAGACGCGCGCAACCTGTCAGAAAGCTGCCACGTTAGCTCTCGCTCGGATCCATCACTTTCACACCACGCTTACCAGAACACCACCTGGGCATGGCATGTGCCGGCCAGCGCGGGGAAATACACGGTCTCACTCTCTCGCTCTCGGGCAGACGGATTCACAGCCAGGCAGACACACTGCCGGGTGCCAAAACACCAGACCCGTACCACCTGTCGTTCATCTTACGAAAAGCATCACACGTACACAAAGTCTCCCGCGGAGGCCGCCGCTCCGAAGTTACCTGCATGCATTAAAACTGACTCAGTTGTAAATCTTTTTGTGTGGAGCATCACATCGTTGTTTTCTCCAAACGCTCTGATTGATTCGCTCAAACGTGAACCGCTGGCGTGAAATTATAATAAATTGACTTCTGTAATCAGTTAAACTTTCCGATAGCTGTTCTGCTGCAGACTCTGAGCAGACTTTAAATGGATGCTAAGAATTAATCACACGCATTCGGGGGACACTCCCACGCGAGCGGCGTCCTCCTCAGCCGAGCAGCACAGTCTCTGCTGCTGCCGGTGTCCACGGCCACTGCTCACCAAACATGGCATCTGTCTGGCATATGGGAGCTCTGTAGGGTCATCCAGACAAGCATGCCATCACCCGCCGCCTTCTGCCGCCCAAACCCCCTCCAAACACGGCTTTTTCTGTTCCCTGTCCCCCTTTGTGTTTGCTTTCATATTCTCCTCTTCCTCCACAGTTTAAAGCATCTTTTATTCTGACAATTCTGCATCATCCCTCCTCTCCCCACTATGTCACACTTGTTTGCCATGATGAGAAACATTTCTTGCCTCAGCCACTTTAAGTCATCTCCAGATGAGTTTTTTTGCTTCTGTTTGTGTCGCAAATGAGCCATTATGCCTCCCCACTGGAGCCAATAGAAAAGCTGTGAAAGGAGGATCCGGGACAGGATACGTGGAGCGGTTGAGCATCTGAAGGCAGTCATCATCGGTGTTCAGCTGCGCGCTGATTGGCTGCTGTGTCACACCGAGCTGAAGTGAGCAGAACAGTGAAAGATGAGGGCGAGCCAGGAAAGGCACCCCCCCCACCGACCGGAGTACAAAGAAGCTCACCGCGATAGCTCCAATATGGCAGCGTGTCATCTGTGCATATTGTGCTGTAGTGCTCTTCACTTAGCATCTTTCACAGAATGCTTTGCATTTAGATGCCGACTCTCAGCTGTGTAGAGTTTGGCAAAAGTGAAGCCTGGATGTGTTTTTATATTTCCTTTTTTTAAGTTGAGCTCGGGTTTATATTCCTGCCATTTTTCTCACAAATGTAATTTTTCTCTTTTTCTGCTCAAATATCGCTCGATCCACTTTGGCACATATGAAAGCTCTCTTCCACATCATTTTAGTCTCCCCCCGGCTTCCCGAGTGCAGCGCTAGCAGAGACAGCTCAAACCGCTGCGGGCGCCGAGAGCTCCCCTCCAAAGTCCAAATGGCATCACTGGCCTTTTGTGTCGGTGAAATATCGTCGGCCGGATCCTCCATATGGTGACATCCGCCCGATGGGAGCGAGATGCCACATCCCGACGCCTTCCAAAAAATCTCCCCTTTAGTTGGCTTTGATGGATGACTCGTGCAGCCGCTGCACTTTCCCCAGCCACACGCTCACACGTGCGCTGCCGCAGACAGAGTGGCTGGAGCATCCAGCTGCAGGTCTGTTATCTTGGCGGTGCCATGTGCGGCGCAGCTATCAAATCAACCTATGTGCACGAGCTAGCTAAGCAATTAAACTCCAGAGCCCCATCCACACTCGACAGTTTTAACATCTGGCATCCTTGTTCTGCCGTGTGTGTGTGTGTGTGTGTGTGTGTGTGTGCATCTGAATGTGAAAGCCAGCTCATCTGCTACAATAATAAGCTACAAAACATGGTGCACAATTGAATCCATTGCAAGACACAATGACTCTTCTTTCCTCCTTCTTTTGCTTTCTTTCTTTAAGTTGTTCTCTTGTTACCATCAGTCTAATCTGAAGCAAACTGTGCTCGTGTACAGTATTTCTGCACAGCTCTTACTTACAGAGCTATACTTCCACCATTCACAGGCAGGGATGTGAGTGGTGTGGGTGGTGGGGTTAAACATAGTGGAGGTGAGCTGAACTGTGTGTGAAGGCCTCGCGTAGAGCTCCATCACTGCGCATCCACTCCAGCTGCGGCTCCACTCAGAGGGTCTGCCGCCTGAGCTTTCCAAGGTCCATACATCCACTTAGACTGTACCCATCTGACCAAACGCTCGCTCTTTCTCTCTCTCTCTCTGTGCCCCCCACCCCCTGCCCTGTGACTCATCACTGGTTCATTCAATGAGGCTAAATGGCTGTTCTAGCAGAAGCAGTCAATATGCTCAACACTGGCTTCCTCCTCTCTCTCCCTCCAACTCTTTTATATCCTCTCTATAGGCTCACTGTGTCCATACAGCGAACGTCTGCTTCTTTGTGTCGAGCAAAACAAAAAAAAACTGTATTTATATCGAACAAAAAAAACAGATAATTAAATACTTCACATGTGTCTTTCTTTATCAGAAACTCGACGAAAGTTTAGACTGAAATTTTATTTAAAATTAACCGAATTATATATGAATCATATTAATATATTGTCACTCAGTAAACACAGTGGCTTTATAGCGCCATGATTTCTAGTGATGTGTCGGTCGCGAACGAACCGGTACAAAGAGCCGGCTCTTTGAAGTGAACGGCTCGAGCCGATACATGTCATTGAGTGAGCCGTTCTTCCCGCCTCGCTCAAGCGCTGGCAACAATGAGTGGTTATACGTAGTGATTGAGTAGTCTCTGCACCAATGGGCGGTCGCTGAGAACCATGACGCAATCAAACTGGGACTCCACACACACGCGCGCAATTCAGTTTGCTGAATGCGAAGTGAGAAACTAGCATGCGATCGGTGGAGAGACAGCTCACGGGAGGAAAACTAACGGTGAGAAAGATTTAAAATGAAAAGAAGCAGTATTTGGTCACACTTCAGTCATGTTGATCATGCGAAGGCAGAATGCTTATTTCAACACACAGTAGGCTATTGTTATTATTACCATGAGGACACATTTGTTAAGACTGTGTGTTTGAATAAAAAGACAAACTAAATGAGAAAAAAACATTGATGAACCCTGGTGCTTTGCAAAACATAAATAATGTATAGGTTGTTAATTAGTTCTTTGGATGGCGTTAGATTGGCCTATCAATTGATTGCAATTACTTTAAATCAATACTACACAATTAATTGTGTGCCCTGCTAATTTTCCTCCATGGGGCCATGGTAGGATCACGTCGTTGCCAATGCAATGTCACAAGCCAAAATAGTGCAAATTACACTGGGTGGGAACTTATAGGCCTAGTTTAAAAAAGAGCCGTTTCAGAGCCAAAAGAGCCGGCTCAGTAAGGTGAGCTGAGCCAAATGTACCGGATCACCAAGAAGAGCCGAAATTCCCATCACTAATGATTTCCATTTGAAATAATCTCCCTGTAGACAGAAAAAAAACCTTTCACCTGTCACGTAACACAACTCTCAAATTGCACTTTTTTAAAAAACAGCCTTTGTAACTTTTGCTGAATAGGTTGAATAAAAAGACAAGCCATTTAAAAGTGTCGACAGCAAATTGAGCAAGGGTGTGTTTTATGCTTATGAAATCAACTTTTCGTTTCGTCGGCGCTGCATTGGCAGACATCACTGTGAATAACTGCACTTTTTCTGTGGAAGGAAAACTCTTTGACAAACTGTCAAACACGCCTGTTTACTACTGTACAATAGAGCTCTGATTTTCCTCCCTCAAACACAGGTAGAACTTGGGGCTCACCCCCTTTTAGCTCGTAGCTCCCTTAAGGCGTCCTGTGAATGCACTTGATTATAAATTGCCGCTACAAAACCGGCGAGGTGTTGGCCTGAGGCTGGCAGGCACGAGGGGGTACGAGAGCCTCTCATCTCCAGTGGCTTTGCTAGTGTGAGCTGTAGCATGAAGCGCGAAGTGATGCCCTGCGCACGGCCGGCGAAGCCATGACCCCAAACGGCGAGCCGTAATGTGGCGCCACGCGCTTCCTTCACATGTTGGTGCGTCCCACATCCCCTGCTGTGACGTAACCGCTCTGCGTCTAAGTGTGTTATCTTGATCCTGTTGATCTTCAGAGAACACCATGTTCCTTACGATCCAGTGTTACCGGCAAGGTGAGCGAGTGCCCTTCTGAAAAAAATGTAAACTTTGTACCAAAAAAACCCCTTGAATTTCCATGTAAGCAGGTGAAAAGAGATGTCTCCCGGGGCAGAGGAGGGTTGAAAGGATGCATTGATTCACCTTAATCCTTTAAAATCCTACGTGTGACGCAGTGATGTGATATGCTAATGGCTCTTCTCTTCCTGCCCCCAGGTGACAGAGTACCTGAACAGTCAAGAATCCGCCAAGAGTGCCAGGGTAAGTCACTTCATCCGAACCCGGCAGTCTCGCCTCATTGTCTCTCCCTCTCTTTTCATCAGCTTTCACTGTCGCCTCCTCCTCCTTATAATTGTGGTTTGTCTGCCTCTCAGTGAGAAATCTAATATTGCCAAAACAAGAATACATTACAACACTAATTACTTTTCTACACCAACTACCAGGGAGAAAGTGTCTTTTCTCTTTGCTGCTTTTCTCTCTCTCTCTCTTCCTCTCAAGATGCGACACATTACATTGGCAGTCGCCATTGTCCCATATGGATTGCTGCCCACAGTCTGTGCAGGTCCATACTGTGAAAATGGGGGTGGGGATGTGAGCTAAAGTGAGGATAGAAAGAGAGAAGGGGGAAAATGGAGGCTGAGTAGACGGCAGCACATAAGGCAAAAGCCACAGAGCTTTGACACAACACTGTCCAGTGGAAATGACTTTATTTGAGCCCAGTAAAGCGTCTGGTCATCCAGAGAGAAGCTGGCAGCAAAATAATGGAAAGAAGCATCAGACATAAACCGTTTCTATGAAAGACTCTAATAATGTAGGTCATTAAGAATTTCTTCGTTTTTATTCGACAAAAGCAAGTCCGTGTTTAAAGGATGCATCTGGTGATATTCTCTTTTTCTTATTCTCAAATCCCATGAAAGAAAACAACAATGAATTGATCTAACTAACAAGTATTGACTCACTTAGAGCTTCATCATTTTATTCTTCTGATCCGTTGTTCAAAAACTATTACAAACACATCAATGAGCCACAACGTAGCACTGAGGGAAACGACCACTCAATCAGACAGTCAATCCTCCATTTACATTAAGCTACATATTAGTCACCTGTTTTTTAAGATGTATGATCTTCAGTGGAATGAGGGAAGCACCATACGGAACTTTTGCCGATATTAGTTGATTTACGATGCAGATACTGATAGATGCACGTTTTCTTTTCCGACGTCAGGCTTCTCCTGTAGTGGAATCAACATATTATGATGTCTACTTATCGTGACAGCTCACTGGCAGATGCAGAGATGAAACACAATGCTTTTAGAAATCTACATAATTGGCAAAATTAGAAAAATACTACTGTTTGTTTTCGCTGGCGCCTGATTGTCTTTCTTCCGATGTCGCCTCTTAAGTTGAACAATTAAATCTGTTGTGTTGAAGAATGTGATTTGGCTTCTCCTCGCAATCATTACAAATAATAACTTTACTTTTCCTTACGGACACTTCAAAAAATATGTCCACACCACAGACAGACTGATGCCACATGCATAATAAAAGCATCATCTTATTGTGTGTCCTATCGGCAGGAGTCAAAAAGTGAGACACAAACGATGATGTTTTTGGTCGTTTCATGGGATATTTTGACAATAAAAAAAACACAGAATATCAGCAGCTCTCTTTTAATAAACAGATGTAATAGTATGTGTGTGATAATAGATGTCGTTGTCGTGTAGCTTGAGCTAAAGTCTAAAAGCTGAAGCCCTGTTAGAAAAGGCCGGATCACTGTTGTTTTCATCTTCACACTTTGACAGGAAAGTGTTTGTTCATATCCCAGGTGCCTTTTACAAGAACCATGCCGAGCTCGCACAGACGCTCGGATCATATTTTGTTTCTACTCATGTAAATGTCAAGCATGATGGCTGGAAATCCAGGAGGAAGCCGTCCCTCCTGTGCTCTTTTAGTTACCTTGTAGTTATACAGCACACTCAGACAATGAGGCAGTCAGAGATGGAACTGACTCACAATCACAGTCGGAGTTACTGTCAGGGTGTCGAGGAGAAGGGGGGGGGTAAAAAAAAAAAAAGCAGTGGAGTGAGAGACGGGAAATGGCAGTACGTACAAATGGCTTCATTCATTCATTCATCCTAATAACTAGTGCTAATTAGCGCAGTCGCTAATTAGCTATGAATCACGGCATTAACAGCTGAGCGCGCATGCTTCTGAGAGCCAAAAAAGAAACATCCCACACACAAACCCCCCTCAGACAGCACCATTTCTATCACATTTAAATAACCAATACCGTCCTGGACGCCGCTCCAAACTACACACACACGCACTTCGCCAGCAGCGTTGTAATAAAGGCGACATTTAGCTGGGAAACACATGTGATGGTTTATGAGGCGGTGCAGGAATGTGAATGTAATGGAATAGGAGAAGTAATAGACTGGGTGGTATTTGAGGCATTGTGGGCCTCCAGCTTGGATGGGCAGGCACAAAAGAGTTGGATTAAATGGTGATGATGATGACGACGATGATGATGATGATGCAGGCGCCTTCACACAGGCTGTAAAAGCACTGATCTCTCTCTCAACATTACATGGTGGCTCTGTGTCTCCCTCCCACTCTCTCTCTCTCTTTTCTCTTGACCATTTAACATGTAATGTGCTGGAGAGGTTACTGACGTCCCATTCAAAGCAATTGGGAACACAGCCACGTTTTATGGTTATTTGTTTCATTATGGTCATTAAAATCTGTCTCCGTCCTCCCATCAGCTCAACATTTGGCGCTACGGAGACTTCCGCGCGGACGATGCCGACGAGTTCGGTTACAGGCGTTAAAAGAAAGAGGAAAAAATGGAAAAAAACACAAAACCGACCATCCAATCAACACCATTCCAAAGACCAACATGGACGGCGAGCGACGCTTTGGACAGAAGTTGAAAAAAAAAATAAACGACAAGCATTGACTCACTTTTCCTTCTTATTTGATTCATCATCCCTCCGATTTCTCCGCTAATACCTTTTTTTTTTTTTTTTTTCAGCTAGCTCCTGTAGCTCCAAATAGAGCATGCTAGCAATGCTAAAAGAAAAAAAAAATAATGCGAGAATCACTTCCCCTTCATCCTTTATTTTCCTAACGGGCCACTGCCAGTTCAAGCCGCCTGCACTATTGCCAATCTGTGTTATTTGCCATGTTAACTTTTCAGCAGACTTCCTGTGTGAATGATAATAATTATGATAACTTACTTATGTGTTTCAGCCAATCATGTTCTTTGCTCTCTGATGCTCGAGCCCAATCCCTGCTTTCCTCTGTACAGGAAGGGACTGGTTGTTTTGGGAAGGGGGGAGGGGACGCTTGATTTTGAAAACAAATGCTTCCCTAATAAATTTCATGTAAATGTGAGGATATGTTGAAAAGTGTAAATGGATTTATTTTAGAGAAAAACTGTAGGTGGAGCCACACAGACAAAAAAATACTTAAAAAAAAGGATGAGTTTATTTTTGTCTTCAATGTATTTCTGTGTGATGATGACATTTGCAGATGTTTTCGTGGGGAGTGTTTTGTCGTTTATTCACTATGTCACACTTTTATGACCAGTAAACATTGTTGCCATCATGTGGCATTTTATCATCTCTCTATCTCCTTCTGTAAAGTTTACATTCTAATAATGGTTATGATCCTGTCTTGGGCAGTCTCTTCTCTTTCTGTCTGTATGCCATAGCAGAAACAGTGTTTTGAATTTGTTTCCACATAATGGACCTTTGCATTCTATTAAAAATCTGCTGAATAAAAATAAGCAAACTAAAAGTGGCTTGTTTTCATTTTTCCATTAATAACGGAATAATCTGAGTTTTTTTCCCCCTCATTAATAGAAAGTCCTTGGTACAAAGATCGACAGTGAGGTCTACTCAGAATTTGAGTTTGGATGTTTGATTTTTTAATAAAACATTGGCGGCAAAGTAGAAGAGCACTTCTCCGCTGATAAAAGCTTTTGTTTTTTCCTGTAAAACAAAACACTCTGACGAAGGCCTTTGACTAAAAGCTTCAACGTTTTTTTTTTTTTTTCCCAATGAATTTAAAATTAGCAGATAATGTTTAGAAGCCTGCATCAGTTTGAACTAGTTTAACCTTCACCTCTAAAACCTTTAAAATTTATCATGAGCTTGCAGTAGCTCTACTTATCTGCTGCTGCCAAACAATAGTGTGAACCAGACTTTCCACATCAGTTTAGAAGGTTAAAGTTGTGCAGGAAGGCAACTGCTGAATTTACATGAGGTGATGATTTCAGGGTTTGTTTTGAAGCGTGCATGTCTAAAATGTGTTGATGTGTGATCTCAGTGCCAGGAAACAAAATAAAATATGACTCTCTGCGGTGGAATCGAGCAGAGGTGATGTTTAAAATGATGATGTTTACACAGCGTGAACTCATCCTGGGATTCCTGCGTATCAACATGCAAATACTTTATTTGCATGTTGATACGCAGGAAGGTTTATTTGAATATGCGAAGAAAACAACCATTGACAGTTAATGATCTATACATCATTTTGATCATGTTTTTTTTAAAGTACAGAAGTTGAGCTGTGGATTACGGGGGTGGATATCCAACACATGTTTTAATGGCTGTACTTTGTTGAAAGTGGGCTCAAGTTTGATGAGTATGTAACATTACTTTAGTGACTTTGCTAAGTATAGCTTTACATTAAAGTGATAGCAAGGGATTTTTGATTTTTTTTTTTTTCCTTTTTTCATACTTGTTCAGCATGAATTTTAATAAACTGTAGCACTAGTTTGATTTGTTTTCTGGGTCATATTCTTCAGCAATCTCTGCAGCCATATCCAGCCATGCTATGGTTGGGGAAAAACAGGGCCATAATGAAGTGCTCATAAACATTTAATATCGCCTGCCATATAAATAAATGCTCCATTCCACATTAAATGACTGTTAAACATAGAGCAACTGCGCTTTGCCAAATCTGACATAAAGCACATGGCTGCCTCCTCATATCATCACTTATGTATAGTTTAAAGCTTAATTCATGAAACCATCCACGCTTGGTTGAGCCCAGAGGAAACGGCCATGACGGAATTAAACAACGCCGCTGTGTACTGCAGTATTCATATTCAGTATTCAAGTTTGTTACATCATCAAGGTCACATTGATGAAATGGACTCTTACATTTACATTGAGTTTAACAGCTTCTGAACTATGAACAATAGATTCTTATTATTGATATGAACGAGGCAGCTGCTTCATTAACATAGGAGACGTACGGCAGATGTTTTAAAGCACAGTGGGCAGTTCAAAAGTATGTTGAGTGACAGCTCAGTGTGACAAGCAGCCACAGCGACTACCTCCAAAAATAGATCTCTGAAAAAGACATCTCGCGCATCAATCACATTCACGGCCTCACAATTAAATTTTTTTACTACATTTGTCCCAAGGTGAAAAATTCCAGACAGTGTTTAATATTTAACTACACATAACAAATCACCACATGATACACCATATGGGCAAACATCAGTTGTTGATATGACAAAACAAAGACGCTCGTCACTGCAAAATATAGCGCTCCCATGACAAACACTGGAATCATGTTTCTGATATATAGTATGTCAATCAGTCGACCCCAAACCAAAAAAAACGCTGATGTATAGTATGTGATTTTTTTTGCATGTTTCAAATTGACTTTAAAACTACTCAGAAGCAGTCAACGTTTCATTCTGAGCATGAAATTGTTTTTTGGGGCGTTTCAAACTTTTCCTGGACAGGCAATGAGTTGACCCCAAACCGAAAAAAAAGCTGATACATACTATGATGTTTTTTTTTTGGGTGAATTTTTTGCATTTTAGTACCAAGTTTGTCTTGTACCAAGTGTTTTTTTGTTTAACGTACCTAGAATTATATTCTTTTGCAGTAGGACAGGATTTACTGAGCACCAGCTGCAGCAGAAAACCAAAGAACAACAGCAGTCTGAAGAAAGGCTGTTTTCCTCTTTATATCAATCTGAAAGAGTGACCAGAGGTTGTTATTGCAAACTGCCGAAAGAGGGGGACCAAGATAAAGAATGCACCTACTCAAATTCAAATTGTAATTTCAATAAACAGCTTCAACCTTGAGGACATGTTTTTCAATTAGACACGGCAGAAGAACTTTTATTTTTTATGACTTTCTCTGTGGCTGATAGATGACACACACAAGCATTTATATGACCCCAGAATGAGCCGCAGGCATAAATTACTATTCATCACTGAGCTTTGTATTGTATCTGTTACAAAAGCTCGTACTGAGGTGTTACAAAACCAGGTGTCATTAAATGATTCGAAAATTTATGTGCGGATTTTAATGCTAGACAGGCTAAAGAAAAAACGAGACTGATGCCAACATCCCTCCCGACCGGATGCCAGTCTTAATTCCAGGTGCCACACAGCAGTTAGGTGCCACCAAATCAAAGATGGCCCGAGCAATTTATCACCAGTGTTCATGTCCAATTACCAGAGGTTGGGATGAGAAATATGCTCTAAAGGCAATTAAGAACCCTGTCTGTCCTGTCAGCTGAATCATGAACTGGATGAGATGACTTTGTCTTCTAGATCCATGTCCTTTTTTTTTTGTCACAAACTATCCATCGTCTCCGTATCTCTCCCTGTTTGCCTCATTGCTTTTCTCTGAGCTGATGAGATAGCGACTGGGCCTACTTACCAAAGCAAAAAAAAAAGAGGGAATGAAGGAAGAAAGCAAGCGATGGTGGGAGATATGAAAAGTGGTTGTCTGCTCGAGTTGTAAGCTAAGCCGTCTGGTTTCATCTCCTCACTGTTTGCAAAGCTGTCATAGTTGAAACAACGCCCAGCACACGCAACGCGCAGATTACAGAGAGCCGTTGTCAGCAAATTGCTTGCTTAGAAATGTCGATTATTCGGTGCCTTCCGCAGCATCGGAGGCAGCCAAATCAAAACTGTGTCAACAGCAATTAAACCATGAAATGTTGCCTTGTTGTGAAGGATTTGTAAGAGAAAAGCAGCCATCACAGAGGTCCTTTCTTCAATTAGGCAAATGGTGTTTTTCTGTGATCTGTCCACGTGTCTACATGTGTTAGCAGCGCAGCTACAAGACTGCCAGAAAGACAGAGAGAAAAAAAAAATCAATGATTTGTTGCAAACAAAAAAGAAACGGTAGTGGAAATATATTTTTTTCATGAACCTGAGGCATGTTTCTCCTCTGAGGGGTTTGAGGAGGAAATGAAACCCTTCTCAATAATTCACAAACCTCAGACGAAAGAAAATGCTTTTACACACATTTGAGGGTTAATATGAACACGGGATGGATTTCAGTTACATGGTTTGTGTGTTTATAGGTTGGATGTAGTATCAGTGAAAGCACCACTGGCACAGAACTGCTGTTTAACTCTCTACTTTGAGCCACTCTTGGATTTTATTGTATAAGAAATAAGCAAACTTGTGTAAAATATTTCATGGATCATTCCAAACCTGGTTTATCTTTTAAATGTTGGTATCTTTTACAATAAGCTGACGTTTGATTATTGTAACAGGCCGAGATCATTTCAATATGTGTTTTTAGCAGACAAAGTTCATTTCAGTCCATTTATAATGTCAATCTGCTCTTCTGAATTTATCATTCATGCCTCTTAATTTCATGCCTTCCTTCCTGCATCGCTCCCCTGTCTTTCCTTATCTCTCAGTAACACCCGCTCCCGTCCTGCCCTCTGTCCTCCGGTTGTGTCCAAAACGTACCTGCTTCAGCCCCTACAGGGTCATAACCATGCTCATGCTGGCCAGCACGCGTGCAATCAGCACCTCCTGAATCCAATTATAATTCAAGGGATGTGATCCTGTTCAAAAGGGTTTCTCCTGTCTGTCCGGCATATACATCTCAAACATCATGTGCTATGTATGTTACAGGGCGTCTTGCAGTTATGAACATGCAATGGTTTAGTCCAACATAAATTCGCACGAGGAAAGATAGATTTGTGCTTGCAAGACAATAATTTGGTCAATGACGGAAAATATTCCTCACTCCAGGACAAAAACATGACTGATGCAAGACAAAAAATTGGCTTTGAAAACAAGAACTATGATGAAATATATTAGACTTTCCATCTGCATGAAACTGCAGAATCAAACTGTGATTGGTGAGAAAAAAAATACTAATTTCTCAAAAATACTCTCTTTTTAGAATACTCTTTCAACATCTGTCGCTGTTTTATATTAACAGGAAATAATGAAATACTTGGATGTCTACTGCCACAGGGAAGAAGCAAAATGTTTCATCACCAATCACAATTAGGTTAATATCTTTCCAGCTGTGAGCATCGTTCCCATTTCCTTTGTGCATTGCATTGTGGGAGAACAGTGCCCATCAACAGCACACTCAAAAAATGTCTGACTTGAAACCTGACTTGTGGTACTGAGCAGCATAGCTCTCATAATACAGTAAAAGATGTAGCTCACAGTGCCACTGAAAAGCCGATCATATATCTCACATGGTTTATAAATGGCATGAATCAGATTTGAGAGACAAATCTGCCTTCTTCATGTCACACTGGACTTTCATTACATCAGTCATAGCTGCACAGAAGTCTGACTTTTAATGTGCGTGAACAGATGGTGTTGTAAAATGAGTCAGCATTTGGACATTTTACTGTACAGTTTAAAAATGCTAATGGAAAAAAAATAAAATATAATTTATGCATGACATTAAAATTACTTTAAATTACTTTGGGTGAAACTATTCATCATAAGTTTGCTATTGATCGAGAGTTAAATGGCTATTTTTCTCTCCAGTCAATCTGTGGAATTCAGTCAATCAGTTTTATAATGGAGCAGTTTTATAACTGACCTTTAACACAAGTTGTTATGTAACCCTAAACACCTTTTTCAAATCTGCACATCGGTATCACACTAAGCCCATAACACCTTGACCTGGAGAGGACGACACCACAAGCCCTCCACATGGTCCAGCACACATCTGTATTAACATTCAGATACTACATTTATAGAACACAGTTAAAGAGCAGGTTGCTTTTTGTAAAAAATTATACTTAACTTTTCCTGAAAATGAGCTTAATGTGTTTAACGTTGGAAAACCATATGACACAGATAAAGGAAGTGAAAATCCTTTCAGTCACAGTGACATCACAATTGGATGTGTTCCGCCATATAGGTAGAGGGAAGCTGAGGCTCCTAATGTACATATGTCAATAGAAGCAGATCTATCCAGAATTAAAATGATCCTAAATTGCTGATTTTTTGACTCATTTCAAGTGGTTTGCTTTGTCACAAGCTCCAAACATCCAGTTCTAATAAAAGATACTTGCTAAAATTAAAAATGTGGGTTTTTATACCAGACATTTTGCTAAGTCATATTTCCTCGTCACAGAAAAAAACATCACACACACGGTCTTTGTCTCTGCCTCCAAGCTCGTCCTGTGAACTGACTGAACAGAGGGAGAAATCCAGCATCCAGGCACAAGGCCAGGGTGTAGGGGCTAAGGGGTCCCTCTTCGAGATGGTTAACCCGCATGCAGCCGGGCACAGGGACACAGTGGTCACCATGGCGAGCTAAAAACTTAGACTCAGGGTAGAAGTCAGCCACAACGCAACAACTTACTTAAGGAGAAAAAAAAAATCCAAAGCCTGACACCAGACCTCGGCGCTGGGTGACTACCTTGACGGCTGCGTCGGAGAGCAGTGAAATGAAAAAACAGGTGTCAGGACAGCTGAGGAGCTCAAATGGTCTTCAGAGAGACGAAAGCAAGAATGCCATGTCGGGCACCGGGGCGTTTATAAAGGGCACGACTAAAAAAACTCACAGAAAAGAAGGCCGGAATCAGTATGTACGACTGAGTGAACGGACTCTGCAGCAATGACCAGGTGGTAGAAAAACCAGGCAGTATTCACAGCAGTGACGTGGAAGTATGGAGAAGGGATGAGAAGTCTGACAATTAACATTTCTTTAAAAAAATGGTTGTATAATAATTTTCCATGCTTTACACACAAGGAAGTTAAGAATAGAAGCCATTAGGCTGTAAGGTTTTTTTTTTTTCCCTTTAATGAGCTTCTGTAGAGTGGCTATAAACACAGGAGCCAGTATGAGTAATGTATGCTTGTTTTATACATCCATTACATTTGGAGCATATTGTGTGTATACGTGCGTGTGTGTGTGTGTGTTTTTTTTTAACCGGCGCAGCAAAACATAATGTGCCATATTGTTGACTCGCGATGTTTTTATCAACATAACTTCCACCATTGGGGATGAAATCTACCCTGAAAAAGCTTTTTATGGGGGAAGCCAGCCACTTCATCCCTGAGCGATTTGGAGAGCATTACACTTGCTGTGCACATCATCATATTACACCACAGACAACATATCAGACGTCATAACACACTGTACAAATTGAAGGAGATTCAAACCACTTCCCTTGTGTATTGCAAGTGGTTGAGCGTGTCACCGAGCTACCTTCAAGTGCCTCTTTGTATTTTCCTCATGTGCTTCCTTTCTCCTGCCTGCATAAACAGCGCAGCGTCCTCCGATTCAATTGCCGTTTGATTTAAAGTTACTTTTCCAGCAGCGTACAATCGCAGAGTCCAGCTGTTAAGCGCAAACTGTATCCCTTCCCTCTTTGTGAAAAAATACCTTTTGTACTATTTGTCATCGCCGTTCTGTCGATTTAGACGACGGTGGGCATTCAAACAAGCCGAGCAACACATGCACCGAATCTGTCAGGCTTATTGAGCTTTACAAAACCTCAGCTTGCCATCTATTTGTCATCTTAGTCATTGATTCTAAGCACCGGCAACAAAGCTATTCGGCATCTGACGTGTGACTCACCGAACCCCCCTGCAGGATACACGGGGAAATGTGTTGCGAAAATTGTCCTGAAGTGTTGGAGCTGTTGACCTGGAAGAGGTCAAATGAGTGGAACAATGCACTACAGTGTGAAAGCTATTCTGTAAGTTAATTGATATTAAACAGAAAGTAGACCTGACATCAACTTCAAAGTTCATCTGTATGTAGCAGAAACCAGAGTAATTTGCTGTAGTTTACATTTAGGGTTATTTCCATGAATGTGTGAGTCTCTGCCGAGTGTCGTGGGCGTGCCAAATGCACTGCTGGTAATTCTGTGGCCAGACTCGTCGGATGCTCCTGGCTATATTGTGAAATCAGAAAGAACACATTATCATACATTATAGGTGGGCGTTTCAGAGGCTGTGACAATCATGACCAGTCACATCTGCCACTTTCATCCTCTTTAAACACTCAGAGCCATATTTAAAGGCTGAGTGGCTGTCATTGTCGCATCATGATGACAGTTTGGGAATCAGAGGAAACTTGTTTTCAAATTTGAAGACTCTTAAGTTTGAATGTTAAAGTCTGTCAACAACGTTTCTGTATGTAAAACTGTCCCAGTTTATTTGTCATCACAATGATCCATATAATAATCACATGCAGTCCAGCAGCGCCGTACTGCCAAGAATATTAAATTTAAAAAATCAAATAAAAATTCTAAGTTTTTTTCAAGCTGTATTTTAAAATGTTCATTAATATAATTATTTTTCAAGTTTAATTCTGTTTGATGTGAGATTTGACTGCTTTGCCTTTGCCTCTTTAATCTTCATATTGTGACGTAAACTTGACCTTTCTTTTCACTGATTCCATATATGTTATTATAATCATTGCATTCCGAAGTGGAATTTCACTGAGGGATGAATCCTCTGAACTGATCCTGCTCACAACTCCCAATCTCCCCTTGAGCTAACGTTTAATAATGTTTGATAAAATTACTGATGTGAAGTAAGATGATTGTTGTTAACCAGCAGATTCATCACTCTGATGGTCTTGCACAAAATAAATGTTGATACAGCTAATAGAGATGGGACATTTTATTTTAAAGTCTTCAGTGCTCTGCAGCTTGAATCCACTGAGATTTTTTTTTTTCACATTGTCATTTGTCGTGTCTAATGTTGGAGCACTTTGCTGCATGAATCTGCATATTAATTAAA
The DNA here is from genome assembly GCA_037975185.1 of Centropyge bicolor. NCBI lineage: Eukaryota > Metazoa > Chordata > Actinopteri > Pomacanthidae > Centropyge > Centropyge bicolor. The sequence continues at coordinate 7,630,805 of JBBMOC010000004.1, read as the reverse complement.
ATGATCTTTCTGAAAATACTAATGCCAGTCCTTAATGCTTCAAACATGCAGGTTCTCATGGTTGTCGCTAATCTTCATCAATTAAATGTTTTAATTAAACTGGCTTAAATAATGCACATGTGGGACTCAAATCCATAACACGAGAGGTGTTTGCCTTTTCAATCTCATCAGTGTTATTCCGGCGAGCCATCTGTGAACTTCTCTATCCCAGCTATTATATTTGAACGTCCTCACACCCGGTGATGTTAATAAAGTACGAGGTATTGGTCGTAGCCCCTGGGATCCCAGTCCAATATTAATGTTCCCATTGGGCCGGCACTGTCCGCACTCAACCAAAGAACTCAGTTTATCTTACGCCTTATCATTCATCATATTTAAATAAATTCACACCCAGTTGTCTTAACTGCTGCTCATAGAAATGGATTTATTAATATGACACCTCTTTTCTTGCAGGCTACTCTTCTCTACTTGCTCATTATTCCATTACAAAGTGAATTGACTGTTTTGAATACACAAAGGAGGAAGTGAAGAAGCACGTCCGAGCTTAAAATAATCCTTAAAAATACTGTGCAATAACAACTCGTTTGAAGAATTACCAGTTTGTGGAAGACACCCCCGAGAGCAAGAATTCAAGTTTAATTAGGTAGACATTGTCCAGAATATATAGATTTACATGTAATTCCTTTTCAGTTTTCAGTGTAATCCTGCTACTTAACATTTCCACACCCCGGAGTATTTTTTCTTTCTTTCTGTAAGCTCCTATTACAACCATTCCATTGTAGGTCCTAGATAGTGATGAAGTTATTGTTAGTGGACACAGAAATGAGGATTTGATTCTGCAGTCTAATTTAATTAAGGCCGTCGAGCTATCTTGCTTTTGTACATTATACTCAAATGTGATCACAGAGCAAGGGATTCGTACCTAGAATTATCAAAACCAAACAGTCTAATTTGTCAAAGCAATATTTCTGTATATTAGTAGCAGTAAGACAAGGGTTAGATCACAGCTGTGAAGTGTAAAGCTGACATCTGAACTCGCAGTCAGTAAACTGGCCCATCTGGATGCCCCCTCACCACCGAAGGCCACAGCAGCAGAATCAAACAATCTCTGCGTTGGTGTGAGCGTCGGTGTGGGCGTATTTTTGATGCAACTAGAAGTCCAGTTTGAAAGCTTTTTCAGATGCAAATGCACTCTTCTGGCAGAGACGCTGGTGTCAAGGAATTGGCTGAATTGATTTATAGCACATGGTTATACAGTGAGATTCTCTCGCTCTTTGAGGAAGCTTTCAAAGGATCTGAGCAGCAGAAGAGATGCTGTTGGGAGAGCTGATCCCCCGTCGGTGAAACCGTACATGAGCGTTGAATGAGAGTTAAATACCAAAAATATAGCACAGCGTTGGCATGAGTGCATCGGCAGAGCAGTAATACTGAACAGCGGCAGGTTATAATGACCGAGTGCTACTGGCTGAACCAGTGCAGCAGCTTATATTCGTTCAAGGCAGAACTTCACATCGAGGGTCAGAACATTTGTCATTCTGGTGCAGATAACTGACCCTTAACAAAACCCTTTGCTTCCTTTTAATAAAGAAACCTAATGGTAGATGGCCTGGGGGCCGAGGCACTGGTCCTTTATTTTGCTCTCATCATTTGTTTCCTCTCATCTCTTCACTCATTACCTAGTGTATTCATATCCTTCCTTGTTTAAAATTGGCAGAATTCAGATTGAAATTGGGAGCTATTTCCTCAAACAACAAGCTAACAAGATTTCAAATCTGACCGGACATTTGATGGCAGCTTTCACTAGTACATATTTTGGTCGGTGCTAAAATATAAACATTTTTAAACATCTGGATTGTACAAACAGGCCAACATCACATGGCAATAATCTACCTTACACATACATAATTGTGTGGCTTTGTGAGTGACGGAGTGGGAAAGAAAAACAGTGATTTAAAAAGCCACGCTGTCATCGTCACTCCCACCCACCCTGCATCATTTAGATGGGAATTTAAAGAGAGGGGAACTCCGGAGTCTTCACCCAGCAATTAAGTGTTGAGCCACTTAGACGCGCTGATCCACTTGGACGTACAGTACAGTAGTCTGTCACCGCATGAATGTGACACTAATGCATGGATTGGTCGGACATTACGTAATCCACTTAAGTACCATCAGCTGTCAGCGCGGTATGAGTGAGACAGGTGTGGGTTCTTTTTATTGCAAATACACTGAAGGTCTTCAGTGGGTGAGTGAATAACTCCATTCTGAATAGAATCGGTGACTAAGGAAGCTTTATTCATATAAATGATAGGCCTGCTCTGGGTTTGGTATTCTATGAGGGACACTGCACTGCAATTTAAAAAGAAGCCTCCAAGGATGCTCCGAGATAATTTGCTCACAGATTAATCAAGTATCCAATAGGGCAAAGATTCCTCTGAGGCTCCGATAAGCAATAATAATCCTGATAATGATTGTCAGATTGCGCTGCTTTTCAGACGCCGCAGATATCTCCCTGACACCTTTGTGTGTGTATTGGTGTATGTGTGTGTATGTATGTGTGTACAGTGTGTGCCTGCAGCTACCTATATGTCAGGACATCTCTGTCTGGACATGTTATTTCCCGGTGGTGTTTCAGCAGCAGCTCTTTTCTCTGAAGGCGACACACGCTGAGCTCTGTTTCCACTCAAAAGGAGGCACTTATTTGTTTTTCTGCTAATTTGAAAGTATTTATTTTTGCTTCTATGTTTCTTTTATCGAAGTCCTGTCGAGATTAACTAGACCTGGAGAACGTCACACTGTCTTTTATTTTACTAAACAGTGCACAAAGCCTGATTAAAATGTATTTTTTACTGGCTTTGATTTGAGATTAATATTTTGGTTGCGAGTGCACGGTTTTGGAAAAGCAGTTTTCTTTCTGTCCACCTCAAATTATAATGTGGTCAAGCTAAGTCAAGTTTAACAAAAAATAAATATGGATGCTGAAGCGAGTTCGGGCACTTGTATGGTGGAAAACACATATTCATAATGATACTTTCTTAATCCAAAAGGAGCAAGAAAAGACAAGAATGAGGAGAAGAAATTTAGTTGGCGAGTGAAGAAGACACAATGGAGAACAAAGACATTTGTTATATCCTTTTCTCATATGAAACGATCACCTTGCTAGGTCAGTCATATCTTGTATTGCCAGAAATAACGACAAGCTACAGTTGTGATAAAAAAAACAACTGTTGACCCAATGTCCTGAAGTACTGGAGACTGTGCAGCCTTCACAAACAGCAACTCACCACAATGACAAAACAAGAGCGACAGACTCATCTACTAACTCACAATGTTTTGTGGCGGCGCAAAGAGAACTATTTTATGATCTGATTTTCTGCCATTATGCATTGTGGAACATAAAATCATTTACTTTTCAAATTACATTTTCAATGAAAGCTAAAACAAAGAATCAGTGAGAAATTCAACTGTTCAATTGCCTCTATAACATTAAATATGCATGAGTGAGAAAACAGCATTGTTTGTGGGAGAAAAAGAGTCGGCCATTATTATTTACTTTTTACTTAAAACTACCCTAATCCAAACTCTACACAAAGCACACCATAACTGTAATCAGACTATAATTCACATATGGACTTGATGATGGACATATGTGAGCAAATCTGTTCTAACTTTGGAGGAATATTGTGCATTCATGTAGAAGCTTATTAACAACTTAAGAAGCTAAAAAAAAAAAAAAAACCTCATTACATGGCCTTTAAATGTACTAATACATTATGTACGCTCACCTTTCACTTAATTAAGAATCAAGTATGTTCTTTGCTCAACAATTCTGCTGTATTGAAAGGTGCCCAAAAGCAGCTTAGTGGTCAATACACAGCACATCTGCTCCGAGAGGTTCCCATAACATCTCATGTGGCGGATGTAATTATCTGCCTCATGTATAATTTAAAACAATATAGCATCAGCACCTGTACAGACATTCAGCCTTGAGAACACAAATTAACCTTTGTTTGATTAGAGAGCTGTAAGCGCTCGCTGTTGAATACTAAAACACACATGAGAAAAGAGGGAGGACGAGGAGGAAGTAGTCATGGTGGAAGCACAAAGGAGGCCAACACACACACACACACACACACACGCATACGCAGTGAAAACAGTGTCTGTTCTCCTCTGCTGTCTTCTCCTTTTGCACCTTGTTGGAGGAACCTCTCCACCGAAGTGACAGCACACACCAGAGGGTGCGAGCCTCGTCGCCAGAGCTCGCCGCCCGCCTCTTTCCCCGAGCCTCGCTGTACTTCCGGTGCGCTGGCAAGTCGAGCGTGCACAACGCCAGTACGGGACGCGCTCACACACACACGTACATGACGCGCATTTAGAAAAGCATATCGCTCAATGACATCGCAGCACAAGGACACGTACGCCCTCGCTCCTCGCCCTCCGGCTCGCACACGCATCCAGTGACATGTACTGTACCATATGCACATACATGCACGCCTCCTCTCACTTCAGTCCACCGCACGCTCACTTTCCGGTACTCTCCCCGTGCAGCTATCTCAAAGTACGCAGCCAACACTCGTCTCCAGTGCCATGGCTTCCAGCTCGCATGTGTTCCCAGAATCCCGTAGGCGACCCGAGGGATACGGCATCATCAAGTGGCACGTCGGCCTTCCGTGGCGCCTGCTGCGGTTTGCAAGTTTTCTGTTGTACTTCCCACTGCTCTGGGGGTGCCTGCTGCCCAGGAACACACCCAACCCCCTCCAAAAAAAACCAGAAGAAAAAAACCCCACCCCTCCCTCTCCTCCCTTGAGGGTTGTGTGCGACTTCTTGTTGTGCTGTGCCAGCTCCATGCCATGCTAATGCCCCGCGTCTCTGGAGATGGCGCTTGCCGCGGCAGGTGGCAGCTGGGGACATCACAGGCCTTCAAGTGAGCCTGTTAGTTGGAAGTCTGCATGTTGAAATGTAGCGCGCCGACATGGTACGATTACATAACAGGTTCTCCACAACACTTGTCAGCAGAAACGCTCTGATTCACACTGTTCTTCTGTGATACTCCACCAAGAAGTGTGACCTGAACACAGCAGATTCGGAGCTACCACTTATTTTTTTTAGTTTGATCTTTTAAAACTTCAATCTTTTTTTTTATTCCAAATCGAGCATCACTACCTCACCAGTAAATGCCAGTACCCATATGGCTGTGTTCTAATCTCCAGACTTGAGAACAAACCTGCAACTTTCTTTACAGTTTCCCATCTGTGTCATCACTCACCAGTAATGTGAGGACATACCATTCTATTTGTTTGAATTAAGAAGTTGCTGTTTACTGCTAAAGCCTCTCAAACTCATTAGCCAGCCATGAATTTGACAAAGAGCATATTAGATTTATTGTATCTATCCTGTCATGGTGGCTTCCTTGTAATTTCTCCGTCTGCTAATGCGACCAGCTACGCTGTCGGAATGTATGATGGAGCACCGGAGGCTCTTATCACAGACAGACTGATACCCAGGTACCAGCCGCCAACTGTGGATGTGTATTAAATTGTTCATTTGCTCATTTCCTTGATACCTTTCAACCAAATCACATGGGTTCGGAATAAAAAGAGGATCAAGAATTCCTCTCCTCTCTCATCTCTCAGAGACGTAACCAACCACAGCTGGTCACATGCATCAATCCCTTTCCCATCCACTTTTAAGTCTTGGTCACCATAGCAACAGGCTCTGTTGTCAGGTGTGTGCGCTGACATGCCCCCACCACCACCACCACCCATGGCTATCACCAATTTACATAAAAAGCAATTGTGCCAGCTTGTCTGTTCCCCCACGAACACCAGGTGCTTCGGCAAAGCAACCTCCGCCCACAGAGAAGGTCTGATGCATTCCTCTGTTCTTCTGCTCAATTATATCCATCACACACATACACGCATAGGCAGAGAGAGAGAGAGAGAGAGAGAGAGAGAGAGGGTTTCATCTGGGGACACGAGAGACCTGAGATAAGTGAAAGTGAATATTAAACTTGATGGGTTTGATGTCAAGTTAATGACTAAAAGGCAAAAAACAGTACACGGACTAATTTTTGCCAAAGGCTTGAAATTTCTAAGCATCTCACCAAAAATGATTAGCAAACAGAAATGCCTGTGTGATAGACAGATACTCTACAAACTGCATCTCTGTCAAGACTGAAAGTTACTGTGCATTTTGTTGAAGTGAGAGGTGGTGCTGAGGTCAAGTTCATAAATGTCAATGCCAAGAAACTAAACACAATAAATGAGTGTATAAACTCCATAGAATACATGTGGAAACCGTTAACAGTGAAACAAGCATTGATTTTTGTAAAATAAAAAGTGTGTGTCAGTCGAATGAAAACTTGAAGAAACATTTCAAAAAGTGATGTATTTGCTTATTTATCGCTCTGGAAGTAGATCTATGTGGATCTAATTTGAAATGAAAACGATGAACTTGGCTTTGGTTTTATTCTCTTTGGTGTGAAATTTGAAAAAAAAAACATAGTCTATATTTGATGTGTAATAATCTTACAGAACTCTAAATTCACAGCGTACACTGCTACAGGCCATGTTTTGTATTGCAGCAGGGAGCGTTCATAAACTGTTCTGTCCCGCTGATCTATTGCTTGACCTATTGTGCTCAGCAGATTGGGTTATTGCTCTTCTCTCTTCTTTAAAGAGCAACTTAACACCAGGGATAAAGGTGGCGTTATACTACCCTCTCTGGTCCACAGTTTCAAGTCTTTGCACCTCTGACCACATCGAGCAGCTCTGATGGGTGCGGCTGCGGTACAAAGTGTACCGAGATAACTGTTCTACATTAAATGACAAAAACATTCATCTGGTTTTGAGTTGTCTTTTTTTAAACTTTTAACAGATGAAACATGAAATCAATGCACTAAGGAAGTGCATTTTGGATTCAACATTATAGATGAAAAAAATCTTCAAAAATGAGTCAGATTAGATGATCATAGAGTCATTAATTCAGCTGTCTTTCACAACCTGCTTGATGTCACAGGGAGGAAGGTGCCAGGGTTTGACTTTCTGGAACAACAATGTAAACAAGCAAACCTGGTGTGTGTAACACTGTCTGCTGTTTGTAAAAGCCTGAAAAGAAAAGAAAAGTGACGGTGACCTTTCCTCTGCTTCACAGTTCCACCTCGCAGCACCAGCAACATTTGGAACACAAAAAAATTTAACATCCCAGTCTTTTTTTTTTGTCTGGATGTCATGAGCCAACCAAGACACAGCGTCCATTGTTGTCCACTATTACACACTACACAGGAAATGATTGTTGTTCCCAAGTGGACGCCCCGGGGCTATAATCAGGCATTACAGTAACATTATCCCAACAACAAAACTGAAGACCCAATAAAAGGACATCACTCCAGCAAATGCATGTGCTTTCAGAGGGGACGCTGTCTCCAGGTGGTGAATTGACAAGAAAAATGATTTGCGGTTTCAATCTAGCTGCAGATAATCTCCTTTATATATCATTACGTTGACTGTTTCATGACAGACAACTGCCTCTATACCCTCAGTCTCAGTAGGACACCCTGAAAGCCAGAGCTAAATTTCAGCCATGCACACATTCACACACATCATCACACAGCATTTGTTTGCGAGGGTGAAATATTTCCTGCCCTCTATCTGGCCTCAGCTTTGATGGGAACGGATAAATCGCTGCGTGTCCTAATACACCTGCGCGGTCTGAGGTAATGGGACAAGAGAGATGAGCAGAGGTGCCGGAGTTTATCACGCCTTCCCCACGTCTGAGAAGAGAGAAAATTAGGAGTGCAGACACACATTCAACTTAAATTAGATCATCGTCTCTCTCTTGTCACCACTTCTGAGGCATGTCTCCCCGGAGGGAGAACGAGGTTTACCTTAATTCCAAAAGCACACAAAAGCCATTTTGTTCTTCTTCCATTGTAAAAAAAACACCATCAACAGGTTTGTGTGGGCAAGCGATTACAGAGAAGGGAAGTGCTCGTCTTGTTGTTCCCTGCTGAACACTAAGCATTACAACCGCCATCCCACAATCTGGGAAACAAGGTGTTTGCGTTATTGTAAATTGTCAGAGAAGAACAATTAAATCTACTTTGGCGGCGGCTGCTGTGTCTTTCAAGCCTTGGAGTATCCTTGGATCTTTGCCTTTTGATTTCTGACATTAAAACTGCCCCCTTGCCATTTGTTACGCATATATTAGCCTTTACATGATTGATTGAATTAATTAATTATTTTGCTGTTTTTAATCCGCTCCTAAAAAAAAAAATGCCTGTAGGTTGGGGCTGAATAGGAATTACCCGGCGGAACATAGCTAATTACCACACATTAGCATATGCAGATGAGAGCCCTTATCTTGTGTACAAAATGTTGCTTATGGTAAACACTGGCTAATCATTTTAACGAGTTTAGCTGTTTAAATGCTGGTAATTGCATATTGTTTAAACAGATGAGCTCGATTCGCTGAAATTCAAGGTAGGGGCAGGAATGCAAGAAATGCCTCCTTTGTGTCCGGTCTGTGTTTCACCTTGGCTGCTGCACTTGCTTCTGCAGCTCCTTTGATGAAGAGACTGAAAAGGGAATAGAAGATGACGTGCTCTGCCTTTGGTATTAGATGTTGGTTTTAGTTGTTAAAGCAGTGTCACGGAAGTTAAATTACTTTTTTATGTAACTGCAGCACATAGAGACGCACGCCGCAGACCCTATGGAGGCTCTTTGTCACGACGGCGTGAGAATAATTTAAAGACGACCGGAAGGCCGAATGTGTTGACGACAAATTCCACATGAGAGATTCATCTGAGCTCGCAGACAATAACACCACAAATCACAACTATTTCTACAAAAAAAAAACAGCACTTTCATTGTTTGGGCAAAACTCTCAGACATGCACCTCACGACCAACACAAACCTGACTCGAATGCTGTTAGAGAAACTGAATGCACGTCTCGTTCCACCATCTTAAGATCATGGTAATAAACATGTCGCTTAACTATTATCTGTCATGCACAAAAAACATCAAATACTGAGGCTTTTAAGGCTGTTCTTCTCATTTTAGATGATTTGTCCCAGTTTTTATCCATGTCAACTGCAGGCTTAGAAGTCCCAACCTGACGTCATATCAAGGGCTGCAACTGATGATTTTCAATCAATCTGCAGATTTTCTATCAATTTATTGATCAATTGTTTGATCTCTCAATTTTTTTTAAATTTTCCGTGATACACCAGAACAAAAAATGGAAAATTGTACACATTTGAGGAGCTGGACTTAAAGAACATTTTTGTTTGAAATTTGAAGTTTGTAATTGCCAGCTTTTTTATTGATTGATCACTGTAGTCATCTTCTATTGATCAATGGTTTCAGCTTTTGTTTTATCAATCCATGCTTTGCCTAATTTTATAAAATATAATATATAAAATGTTTGAAAGTCAGTACTTCATTCCTTACTGCCGCTGCTTTCTTACCTATTTTATGTCAAATAGCATTGTGGCACTTTCTGTAAATGTCCTCTAAGAATCAAGCTGTAACCAACTTTTTGCGCCACAAGGACCTTTGTCTGAATGACAAAACTCCATCACTTTAACCGCCGATGTTATGCATTGCATGTCTGAAAGGGGCTTTAGAAAGTGGCTGTATTGTGATGCAACAAACAGAAACAAGATGTTCCAGTCTCATGTGAAGAACGCTTCACGTTCCGTCCTTACCCTCTGTGATTTCAGACAAACTGCTCACAAAGAAAGTGGGCGTGCTTTATCAGCTGAGGATTTTGTAGTGAAGGGCGCCCTGTGGCAGGAGAGTCTCAGAGGTTACAGCTCTGTGAATGACAGTGGACACAGAGAAACCCACTTTCCGGTCTGGAGAAGGCCACAGATTCTCTCTCTCTCTCTCACACACACACACACACACACACACACACACACACACACACTTCTTCATCTATTTTGTCCACAGAATGATTTAAAGATACATTTTCTCTGTCTCTGCTGTGCGCATGCTCACACACACACACTCACACACTTTCTCAGGCTGTATGTGTGTGTGTGTGTGTGCAGGAAATCCAAAGAAAGACAGGTAGTCAGACAGTGAGACAATAAATGCTCATATATCTCCGTGAGTCACCCTGCGGACCTCTTACAGAAAAGATACAATCATTTCATCATGTCCCAGTCAACACCCACCTTATCTGTGGCTGTAGGGAACAGGGTGTGATTCAACTCCACCAAAAAAAGGCCATTTTGCTCTCTAAACGCACTCATTTGATGATACAGAAAATCCACGGCGATCATTCAGCCCTCTGCGGGTGTTGGACTTTAACAATAATTGTGAGCAAGTGGCTCATAGTTTTTGTGGAGTGCAGAGTAATTAGAATCTGCACGTTTCATTTCTGCTGTAGAACAACACAGCTGGCTGGATGCTAGTTGCTCATTGCAGTCTGCGTTTCAATTTGTCAAGTCTGAATCCTCGCTGGCCTCGTTTTAGTTTGCCGGTAAAGAGACAATGGAGAAAAACAATGGATTCACCGTAAACAGACAGACACAGGTGTAACGACTGTGTTGCTTTATGAGGAAGAGGAACTGTGTATGTGAGCACATTTAGCAATTATTTCAAGTTTAGTATGTGTAAGTGAGGTAGGCAGCCACTAGTTTGAGTTAAAGCTGAAACAATTAATTGATTATTTGACAGAAAATCAGTTATTTTGATAATTGATCATAATTTCTCAAGAAAAAAACTCAAATATTCTCTGGTTTCAGTTTTTGAAATTTTGTTGTCACAATTAAAATAATATATAACCATACAATATTTTTGTTCCTCCCCTATGACATTTTATAAACTATTACTTGAGGAAACAACTGGCAGACGAAGCAATTATGAAAATAATCATTCAAGTCTGAGGACAGCAGTGTTAAACGCTTTGGGCAGGACGATGGTAAAGCTGCTACAAACAGACTCAATGTCGTGGGAGAGTTGAAGCTAATTAAAAACAATAAGCTGCGCAGGTTATCTGAGTAACAACCAAACAAGGGACTGACATCTCGAACCTTCATGAACTTTTGAGTTTTAGCTCAGTAAAGTTTTCAAATCAATCAGCCTCCAGATAATCATAATCATAATTATCTGACAACACAGCTCCTGGACGGTAAACAGAAGTGAGTCCATCATTATCTTAAAAAACACGGAACCAATTTCAAATGGACTCATTTAAAGTATTTTTAAGATTTACCTCAAGCTGGCCTCTAGTTAAACTGCCATAAAACTAAATGGACCTAAAAGTCTGCATATGCCCCCAAACAGAAACATGCTTCCACAAATCTTGCCCAAAATCTCCAAGCCCTCGCAGACACATTATTTCTTGCTGTAAATCTCACTCACTTAGGGAAACACTTTGTAGAATTGAAGTGCAGAAATACACAAAAACACACATACTATTTTTTAATGGTGCAGCCATCTTTGAATTAACATTACTGGAATTGCAAGAAGGACGTCATTTCTGTAGAAAGGCCACTGCACATGCTCTTTTGTTCTGATGAGCCGAAATGATTGAGAGCTTCAAATAAAACACATAAATCCCCAATTTGACATCATCCTTACCGCCCTCACACTGCCATATTTCAGAATCACACATCAGCTAAAATAACTCATCAAAGTCCATATGCGTGCTGTAAGGCATGCCTGGAGGTACACATATTCTCATGGCATGGCTCTTTTGTTGGAAATATAAAGATGAGAGGCTGGATAATTAGTATGAGCAGTGTGGAAAAATAAGTCACAGGAGTGGACACATTTTGAATTCATATCTAACAGGTAGAAAAAAAGCAGAATCTCATTGATAAGAGAGTAGACAGGAGGCCTCATTATACGGACTTTGCGTTAAATTATTCTCTGTAATCAGAGTATTTGTAATGGCGTGATTGCAATACACACCACTAGCATTAACTACACCATTATGTACAAGCACGGCTTATCTTCAGGCCGTCCACAGTGTTAAGGGTGCCATTTGCTGCAGCCAAAGTGTGAAGCACTTTACATAATCATTATTGTGAAAAAGAGGCTGAAACGGTTGGGCTGTGAGCGTGATATAAAAGCTGTATGTCCAGATAAAGCAAAGAGCAGCAATTGATGGATGGACTTTCTCCAGATCGCAGCGGCCTGCTGTGGTGAAATCACTCGCCGAGTTCAACGCTTGCTTCTCTGTAATTATACATATAAATGCTCTCTGATTCGAAACATTAAGCTAAACACCTGCTTGCTGTGTTTCCCACTCTAGGTGAAGGTCAGCGCAGGTGTGTGGGCAGTCCGGTTGTCAGTGCCAGGCTCTCTCGACGCTCCTCGGCCACCAGCCGACATGGAGTAACCAGCCGTGTCGGATATTTCCATGTCTCCAATGTTCAGTGTTCCAGTCTGGAAATCACCTGCTCCTGGGACACATCCATCTTCCGCGATGATGGGCCTCCCTATCTTCCTTCCATCTATACTTCTTTTACCTCTAAACCATTTTTTCCCCCTCGCTCTTTCTCCCTCTACAAGGTCTCCGAGGGACGGAGAGTCATTAGCAGGTAATGAATGCAGGGGATGTGTGATTTCAGCGAGTGTCTGTAGGGCTAACCGAATGGGGAACGAGAGAGTGGACATTTTCCTCGCTGCTCCCTGTCCGTGCTCAGGGGAAGATGGGGGAATTTCGGTTATTTTGGCCCCGCTCTGAAGGAGAAACGTAGTAATTGGCTCCCCTCGGAGACTGGCTAGCGTCGGAGCAAAATGTGCCCAATTTGCTGCGGCCGGTTCACTCCACACAGCCACATATACCATGTATAATAGATGTCTCTCTCTCTGTCTTCAAGGCGGATGAAGCGGCTCTGATTTTCACCCTGTAGTGTGTGAGCAGGCGGGGAGTGAAGACCCGGCCCCGTGATTGGATGACATGCTGGGTGATACATTGTTGAACTGCTTTGACCGCTGCGCTGCCAAAGTTACCATTAAGAACCTCTCACTGCTGAAATATACATCAGGATCTCAACCGGTTAAATATAGATGTAGTGTACAGTATGTACGCTGTGTGATGACAGCGTGGCTCAGTTCGCGTGTGTGTGTGTGTCTGTGAGACACCGACTGCTGCTTGTGTTTCCCCTGAAGATTCTCCGTACCTTCTCGGGGAATGTCTGAATGTCTGCTCTGCTTTGTTTACCAGGCTTGAAATGAGGTTGTCTCATCTTTTATATTTTTCAATATCTGTCACCTTTGAGATGCATGAGTGAGCCAGCACTTGCCAATATATCTTTTATTTTGTTGCCATCCAAACTGGGACTTCTTCACACGCAAGATTTTTCCATCAACTTGGTATTGGCAATGCAAGCGAGCTGCTGTGGACAGAAGATTCTTTTTTTTTTTTCAGATCTTGTTCAAAATCAAAGCTATTTTCACCGGACAGTGGGAAGTCTAACCTTCTCAACTATGCTCTCTTTACTGAGGTGGTAGGAAAGATGAGAGGGATGCAGACACAGGACAGAATGTAATGATGGGATTTTTAATCCTGGGTCAGTGTATTGTACTGAGAATGGGTGCAGCTGAATAGGATATTCAACACAGTTCATTATTTCAAGGCAAGATAACGCATCAAACGTACTTCTAAGAGCAGAACCCTCAATGACAATGCACTGTGCTCTCTATCATTCATGATCCATAAAATTAGACAGAAAATGCTCAGTTTCAGATTACATTGTGAGGTTCATGTGTGCTGGCCTATAAAAACAAAAAAACTGGAGGACACCAGCTCAATGCCCGGGCGAGCTCCACAATCAAAGGTGTGGTGATGAGTTCTGTTCATATCTGCAAGGGGATAAAACCGGTGTTGCTAACGCTGCAAGGCTGACTCTGACTTGTGCATGCGGTGAGATAGCATGCCAGGAGGCCAAGGAAATCTCATCCCCCTATATTTTCTGGCTGGCTTGGGCCAACCTCGGATGAATGATAAATGAGCTGTTAAAGTCGAGGTCTTGTGTGCAATCCTCACCCATATCATCACTGTCAGCGCCGCCACTGTCACAGGATTGCGACAATAAAACTTCCAGAGGTAATTTCCACCACGTACAAGGAACAGCTGTATATGACTAATACTCAAAAACTCTTCATTTCCTCAACTAGCAAAGATCTTTACAATTACAGCAATAACAATTATTGTAATTGCACCATTCAGCAGCAGCATCATCCACATCCCCTTTACCAAGAAGCAATGATGCATGTCTGCAGCAGACGCTGGTCTGTACAAACTGTTCAGTCTTTCATAGAAACAGCAGGCATTGCCATGGTTACCCAAGAAATATGAGATATATTCCACCTTTTCGCTCTTGTGTCGGTATAATCACTGTCTGAAAGATGCTGAGACATGACCCACCATCTCAGTGCTGTGACAGTATTAGAAGTCTCATTAAAAGTGAGAAACAGTTTGGTGAGCGGTGGTCGCAGCTGAGGGAAATCTGACGCTTCACTGCAGAGACCTGATTTTGGGAGATTTCAGATTTTTCATTCTCTGTTGTATTAAAAGGAAGCAATTTTTGTCTAAGAGGCACAAGCCAATTGTAAAGCTGGAAGAATATTTCTGCCAGGAGGTACAAGGTCTTGTTTATCTCAGACGTAGAAGAAAGGAGTCCATCATGGCCGTGTGCTGCCAGCAAGACTCAGCCATTGTGCTCCTACATCCTCTCTCATTGCACAAAAATCTCAATTCCATCTCAAGGACAGTCCTCCTCGCACTCCAATTGTTCATCTGCAACAGCGGCAATGGGGGAACATGAACGTTAAATGACCCTGAACTTGATGGATTCTGTTTTTGTGAGATTCCCTCAGGGCTAAGTAGCCATTTGACACATGCCGTCGCCATATAAATGGAAGCTTCGCCGCAAAGGTGGGAGAGTCCGTTAAAGGTTAACGTGTCAGCGATTGGCTGGATGGACACTAAGCAAGGAAGGGAGATAGCGGCTCAGAGCTTTCGATTGGACAGAGGGGAAACAGCGTGTTCCTGGTTGGTTGAGCAGTGTGTCTTTGGATCCTGGACACACACTCACCATGTTCTCATCTGCTCCTGCTAATTAGCTGTTCGCCTGAGAGAGCACTGTGCTGCCCGCCAACCCCATTAGCCAAGCAAACTGTCCCCATGAATCCCTGCTTCACAAAACAGACACACAGGCACAATCATACCCATCTCTCCATCGCAGCTCCCACCAAGCTCGTATCCATGGGAATGACAGATTTTATTTATCTAATACCCCAGACCCTTTGAGTGATGTGTTGATGCTGAAATTACAGGGTGTGCTCGGTTTAAGAATGACCAAAATGGAATGTGTGAGGGGGCGCGCTCATCTCTCATCCTCCTATTCTGCTCAAGCAGCATAATGAGCCATCAGCTACTGCTGACAACCTAACATCAGCTGGCCAATTAATGCCCATGCTTCTTTTTTAATCAGGCGCCTGTGCAGACGCCTCAGTCCAACAATATCTGGGCCCTGGCTATTTGGAGGCTGCTTTTTTTGTGAGGCTCTATAATGATTTCCTCCAGAAAAGCAGAATTCACATTCTGCCAGATGATTAGTACTCAATGGGAGCATCTTGGACGGAAGCCTGGAGGTAGTGTTACATCCAGCGGAGAGCCACAAAGCGTGCATACTATACAGCACAATAAATACAATTAGGGAGCGTTTGCAAGCAGAACGACTCAAAGAGGTTTCAAGAGGTTAGCAGACTGGGTGCTACAACAAAAACACAATGCATACATGTTTCAAAGATGAAAAAAAAACTGCTTGACTACGATAGCTATTGACGTTAAGGAGGCAACAGGAGATAACAAACAGTGCTTTGAGAGGCAGGAAAAGGGGGAAACAGATGTTCAAAAAGGCAACAAAAGGGAGCTGCTTAAAATGAAGTGGAAGCTAAAGAAGCGGTGTGACAAAGAGAGCCATCTTCTCATTACCCAGTCAACAGAAGTGGCCCGTTTGCACTGCCAAGAGGAAAGGGGAGGGGCAATGGCAATGAAAGAGCGAGAAAGAGAGACAGATAGAAGAGTGTGAGCTCTCCAAATGGTACTGTCAGAAGATAAGGAGAGCTATTTGGTTGTGGCTGATGCTCCAGAGCCAGGTCATGCATCGCTACTTTTGACAACCGCTCAGTCTGCTGTCACTCAGTGGACTCTCTTATCAGGCTGAGCCTGACTGCAGAAACCCACCCGCATTTCCCAGAGATGCTCCTGTGAAACATGCATGATTTCTGATCACATTTTCCATGTCCTACTGTACGTTATTAGAGTGGTGATATGAGCTGCAGCTACACATCCTGCATGCATCCGTCTCCTCAGTCCTCCCGCTGGTATGAAGCTGCTCTCAACTGTACCACGCCTGGTTTATGAACCACCATCGATTTATATGTTAATTATATCCTGGGACAGATTTAACAAGCTCTAATGTAAGTGTGAGGTCTAGCAAGCTAGCTGTATCTCCTTTATCTCTATTCTCTTTCCTTCATACTCCCCTCGCAATCTGCGGCCCAGCATCTGCAGTCCTGTCACGGAGCTGACACAGGTTATCCTGATGATAGCAGATGTCATTTAATGTGATCTCCAGGGGGGAGAGTGAAGGGGCTAAGGCTAATGGAGAGTGGAGCAAATCTGATTTCTGTTTGACAACATTGTGCTCTTTGCTAACTCCACCTGCCAGATTGCTTTGAACTGGGCACGCAGAGCCGGATACAGCTATAGAGGCTGGGGGCAAAAAACAGGGCGAGGTCATTTGTTCTGTAGCTGCAGTCGACCATTTTTTTTTCTCCTATTTTTTCTGCTATTCCTGCAAAATCTGTTTCAACCTCAGACTGCACACAGGAAGCTTGGTCAATGCAACATTACCAGCAGTCATGGTAGTGTTAAAAGACATAATAACTGTTTCTCATTTACTTCTAAATGCGAAGCCTAAATATGTGAATGAGCACCTGAAAAGATCATGATGAGAAGCAGGTGAGCAATTATAGCAACCACACAGACCACACCCAGCAGCAAGTAAAGCAGATAATCCTGAAAGCGTCTATTAACATTTGTCACCATGCTTTGCTGGGAAGGACATACATAGTGCCCTTCCCAATTTTAAATCCTCAGGGATAGATTCTGGTACATGGTAGATTTTATCAATAGGCCTTAGGGGCAAAAAAAAGATGGACATTATTGGTAAGCAAATAAATCATGCAAAATGTTACCATGCTGTCATGAGAAATGTTACCGTCACGCGTGCCCTATAAAGGTCAGTGGTAACATATGCACCGAGATGAGGAGAGATGGCACATGACTCAAGTCTCAGAGTTGAAGTCATTGTGACAGGTTGGGCAGGCCAAGGGCTCACAGGGCGGACATCTCAAATCTCACATTTAAATCTACAGCTGCAGAGATGTACGGCGCCAAGGCTGTACAACAGATCGCTCTCTGTCACCGGCAGTAAAGCAAACTGTCAGCGCTGGATGTTGGACCTTTATTAGCAACTTTTTCGCCTGCCCAACTGCCAGGACCAATATTGCACTACTTCCTCTGCAGATCTGATCTGAATAGGAGTTTAACAATGACTTAAAACCACTTAGCGCATGTTTAACTTGGCTCCTAATGGAAAAGTGGACCGGTATGTTTAAAGAGCGCACTCCCAATGTGTAATAGCTAATCAGAGGCAGCTGCCTTCTGTGGCACTCTGGGTAGTGTTAATCACATAGTGCTGCACAAAGGATCAGGCTTCCTCTTTAGCATCTGACTGGGCTCTGCTGTTTGTACAGGGCGGGCTGCACGGCTCTGGAATCGTTACAGTCACAGATACACAACACATATTGAAGCAGGTATGCAAACAGATAATGCAAACATACAGATGATTCGACACAATGCATGGATGCACACACATGCACTGCAGTAACTATGGGGAATAGAAATGAATTGTGAAGCAGTACAGCGCAGACTAATGGTCAGATATCTTTTTTTTTTTTTTTAAATGGAAGAGAACAGCGTATCCTCATTCTGTATGCATCATGCATTCACAACACAGCCCCTTATCTCCCCGGTTGACACAAGGACCCTGTAATTAAATGTGACTTCTGTCATCTTCCCAACTCAAACAAATGAAATGGCAACACACAGTCCGATGGGCCTTTATGAAGTCTAACCTCCCCGTCAACTGACTTTAGGGTGGGCCAAAGAAGGGGAGTGGGGAAAAAAACACACCAGACAGATGCTTTTTAGATCAAAGTTGGCCAGACGCGGAATGAATATTGCAATGTGGAATAATTTAAAAAAATCTAATGGCCATCAAAGGGCTCTTTTCCCCCTAAAGAGATGTGCTGTGGGAAATGTCCAGTGTAGCCTGTGTTCTTACCATCAAAGTAAATGACTCTCTCACTATGGGTCATTACTGCAAGCGGCTCCTGTCAATAATGAGTAAGCAGCCCTTAATCTAATTTGACAGAAGGGCCACAGCACTGCTGAAAAGCCATCCTCTCCATAAAGAGCAATGGACTGCTCGCTGTGCACACTTTGAAGAGAAAAAGCAGATAGCTGGAGAAGGCTTTTTTTCATGCTTGCGTATGCACGTGCACAGACGCCTCTGAAAGCAGGTGCACAGATCACTGAGTCCATGTAAGCAGCTAGTTCAGTCTCTGTCAAACAAGTAGCTTGATTTTTTCCTCTTTGATGCCAGTTGTGGGGTCCTCTGTTGTGATCAAAGTGCTCTGGCTGCTCATGCCAAAATATATTGACTGTGACTGATTTAATTATTGATGGATGGCTGCTTGGTTTTGCCGACTGACCCCATCTGACTGTCCTGTGTAATGCCCCAAGGATGGTGGACCCTCTGCCCCTCACCTCCTCGGCACTGCCTTTACCACCACTGGGTTCCGGTCAGACTGCCCTGTCAGCCAGTCAAGCCTGCTCGATGCTAATGCATTGTGATCACTTTCAGCCCTCCACCTCTCTTTGTCATGTCAAGGGCATATATATTCAGCACTATTAGTGTGGAACGGCTGCACTCACTCCGGTGCACGGTGCCCGTCACCCTGGGTCCCCGTCCGTGGTTAGGAAGCCCTCTTAGGCACCGAAGGTCATTAACGATTTATTTCAGCGACAGCTTTGCTCGAGACTCCCGATGCTGGTGGCAAACGTCAGAAGTCACGCAGAGAAACAGGCAAAAATAAAGCTGATTTCCGAAGCTCTTATAGCAGGAGAAATCGTTTCTACTTTATTTTTCAAAATAAAGATTAAAAATATTTTAGCAATCTTTCACACATAACCAGGCAAGTGTCTTTGTAAACCACAAGAAAAGTATGATTTCACTTTGGAAGGGCATGCGTGTCACTGTATATCAGAAAAGATTTTTTTGTGCAAGATTAGCATTCTGCCAAGCCGTGATGCCACCAGGCACGCAGATTTAACAAGAGAATATGATAATGTGACAGGCTCGAGGTTTCCCAGAGTCATCAAAAGCACCTGTCAAACAATTTGGTGTCTTTTTGCACAGGGTTATTCAATAACAATCCAGCTCAAGAGGTGGCTGATTCTGGGAAAAACCTGCTCATTCTGCCACCACTCAGCTTCTGCTAACATATGAACCATCTTCAGGGTCAACGCTGGCAGACCATTTCTCTTTCACACCTGTTTGCGATCACATATGCAAATCTGATTAAATATTGAATAATCACTCTAAATCCATACCAATCACCACTGTGACACTCAAGTGAATTGACAAGTGGGTCACAACATCTGCCAAGCAGCTGCTGTTACGTAAGCATGGATTACTCTCAGTGACTCACAGACTCTAATATGTGGCGAGAGACACAATTAAAGGACGAGCTGACATTTGGGGAAATAGATGAGAAGATACAAGTTTCATTCTTTGCTTTCACTACAGATTGCCAGACAAACCTGGATGCAGCAAGAGATGACAGAAACAACATCAAGTTTTTATGCAACGTAAATTGTGTATTTAACGTGGATACATTTTAGAAAATGAGACAGCAGGTAGCAGGTGGCATCTCAAAGCCTTGTGCTCTTATTGTGAAATTTCTGACACTCCATTCTTGCAATTTAAATAAGACAATCCAGGAATTGCTGGAAACACATTTCTTCACTTAATGAAGGCTTTAACCCTGTTTCTAATGTTTGTGCTAAGCTAGGCTAAACACACCAATCTTGGTGAAAGCCCAGGAATGAAACCAAGATGAATCAAACTCCCAGTAAGACAACAAAGAAGCCAGTTTTTACAATCAGATTGTAACCCACATCATTACAGCTTTACATCTGTGAATATGGGTAATCCTTCTGAACACCTCCCAGCATGGCACAAAATGCATCTTAAGTTTGGCTGAAAGCTATAATAGAGTCACATTTCACCCTGACCTAACACCAGTTCTGACAACCATATACATCTGATTCTCAAAACAGCAAAAGGCCAGATCTGGTCAGAATATCTTGTTATTTCTATGTGTGGGTGAGTGAGTTAAGTCCAGCCATAACCAATGTCTTCTCCTCTTTTGACCACGAATGAGAGGCCGGGCAGAGGGAGACGAGGATGAGACAAACATGTTATCCTGTGCTACAGCGCTGGCGCAGCGGGTCTCACAGCGTCATCATCAGTCTGAGTCATCTCATTTTAATATGCTACTTTGATGAGCTGGTGGTGGTGGTGGTGGTGGGGGGGGGGGACTCCCCTGAGACCACACACACACACACACACACACACACACAGAAACCATCTCCACTCAGCTCTCTTATGTACTACGACATGTGGTTAGCAGCCACTTCTACAGCAGATCTGCACATTAACAGGATCACGCATGCCTCGTTTGGGTGCAGAGGTTATTCCTCCTTCTGCACATTCGCTTCATTCCTATCTGTCACACACACACACACAAAGTTTGAGTTTTTTTGCATGAATTAAGAAATCACACTGACATATGCACGTGTGCTTTCACACATCTTTGACCCACACATGTGACCATGCGCCACCAGCTAGCATGTGAGTTTGGCCTGGGGCCTGTGTATGTGTGTCCATGCGTACAACCACGTATGTGTATGTGTATACAGTATGAGTGTGTGTGTGTGTGTGTGTTTCACTGTAACACTGTAGGTGGGATAGTCGCATGTGCCAGTTATGCACTTGTGTCCTCCAGGGCAAGATGTACTGAGAAAGCAAAAGTGTTAGGGGGATGGGAAGTCACGCAAGCATTTTTCTCAATAGCCAAGACCCTCTTGAGTATTCTTCCCCCCCATCTGTTCATCCATACTAACAGATGTCTGTGCTGGAATTGCAGGAAAGACGCATCACACCATCATATACTGAGAATACAATATTGGTTGGAAATCAAATGAGTAGCTGCCTGAGGGTTGTTTGGGATACGCCGGCAGTTTGAGGCATATGAAAGAAAAATACTGTGTATATTCGCCGTGCACTTGTGTTTATTTCCTTCATTCTCAAGATGCCTGCTCTGGTTCAGAAGCTCCTCTCTTACTGAGGGAATCAAGATGTACAGTTAGGGCAATTTTACATTTTTTATTTTTTTCATTTCCTTTCAGCTACCTCCTCCTCTTTCCAAGAACGGAACATTAACTGGGCTTGACTTCATTTGTCGGAGCTTCTTTATGTCTCCTGCTAATGACCTTTCTGTTTAAATAAGAAAACATCTCTCTCCCAACTCTGCGTCTCATCCGAAAATGACCTTGCCTCATGTCTGCGGCCCTGTGTCCGCACGTATTAGGATACTGAGCCTCAGACTGCGAGAGCGAGGTATGGGGCGGCGGTCGGGACACCCCACCTTGCTTAGTGTAATCCAACGGGAGCTTCGGTTCGAATCTCAGCGCTTCATTCTGTGCGGCTGCTCCAAGCGTAAACTGGCAGGGCGGGAGGCAATTACCGCCACTCAGCCAGCCATTTACTAGAGGAACTGAGGCTGCAGAATGGGCCAGCACTGCTCGCTTTGGATTGAGCTCAAATGGGGTATAAGCGGTAGCGACACTCCGCTGAGGGGACAAGGAGTCCTCATTTCAACACGCTCAACCATGTGCATATGCAAACTCCTCCATACAGAGCAGAGTGACGATGGCGAAGGCAGACCGAGCCGACAAAGGAAACAAGTCTGAAAGATAAGGTCAATTTATCAAACTGGAGTCACGGACTGATATAGAGACTCTCGCATATAAAAATCTCACAAGTTGAAAAACTGGCAAAAAAAAAAAAAAAATCACTCGTGCATCCACCCACATGTTTGTGCGCATGACACCGAAGCCCAAACACACAAAGAAGTGTCCCACAGATAAATGCTATTTGTAAGAAAGTGATGCCCATTATTCTCCAGCCCATATCTTGAGGGAACATAATTATTCTGTGTTGTTCTTTGAAATACAGCAGTCACGACCGCCATCCATTCTGGTTTCAGGTGTCATTGAGAATAATAAGAGCTAAACCAGGAAAATAAAAGCTTTCCAGACGGCAGAATCTTAAAAGTATGACTCACATAAAGTGAAACAGGGGCGCTCGCTGCCTGATGTGCTGCCATAATCACCATTTTGCATAACTACATTTACTAATGAGGTCAATTAAGGCAATTTAGCTGCTCCATGCATGAATTAAGGCATATTTATATGTCAACATATATATAACACACAAGACACATTAAGGGCTATAATTATTTCACAGATTTATTACAGATTTGACTATATTTAAATTATAGCTTGTGGAATTATCCCTGCAAGTCCTGCTTTTACTCTCACAGCAATGTCGTGTTTCCACTGCATGATCCAGCTCAGCTTGACTCGCCTCGTCTCACATTTGAGGTACTGTCTCGATTTCATTTTCCACAGCAGATAGTAGGTGGGATTCTAAGCTGATCGTCATAGTGAAACATCTTCAACGTGACACAAACAGAGGAATGTTGGAGGATACTGAAGTGTGTTTGTCAGGGTCGTCAGAAAATCCTGAATGCAACAAGATAAAATACTGAAAATAGGACATTTTGGGAAATCCTGCATTTCTCTGGTTGCTGTGTCATAAAAAAATGACAGTTCTCTCTGACCAATCCGTGGTCTGCTGTGTTTTCATTCCACCTTTCAGTATTGGCTCAGCTCACTTGGACCAGGTGGCACCAAAAAAGTGAGAGGTACTAGCCACAATTTTGACAATGAGAAACCAAAAAAGAACAGTTCCAAGCAAGTCAAGCTAAGCCGTACCATGCAGTGGAAACACGGCTTTAAAAAAAAAAAAAAAAAAAATCATTTCTCCACTGCTGTCTGTGGGTTGAATCTGGCCCGACATCAAGAAGTGTTGCCAGCGCTGTTGTTTTGTACTTCACTATTGGAAGGCTGTTACCAAGCCCAAGCAGCCCTGAATGCCCTCTAACTCTCCACTCCACTTTTCTACATCTTTCACAATTACGGACTTGGTAAACGCTGCCTGACAACAGTGTGTTTATGCACTCTTTAAGCAAAAAGGTCTACAGCCATAGAGAGGAAATTGATTAAAGCACTTATAGATTGCATTGGGGAGTTTACCGCGCATACTGCCGCTACATGCAAGAGAAATGCGAGCGACCAAGCAAACATTCCATTACAACTGATGCTGAAAACAAGTTGCCAGTGTAAAAGCCCAGGGCAACTTTCATAAAAATAAAGTGATACTTTATTGATCCCACAGAAAAAGTCTCTTTCCACTTTCTCCCAGCACGGGGATTTTAGAGGCCAGCTTCGACTGTACGGAAGCAGCCCTGGTAGAGAGTCAGTGTCTCGCTCAAGGACACATAACCAGGGATGATGCATGCCAACGCGGGTTGAGCCATAAAACCCTGCTGTACAGATGGGAGTCATCTGAATAATTCAAACTATCGCCTACATTTGTAAGTCGGCTCCCACAACATGCGGCTGAGTGTCATGGCCATTTGACATGATTTACATGATAATAATCTGTATGAAATCTGCCTGCTATGTGTCATGTGTCAGCTGCCCCACATGCTTTATAAGTCCCTGTTTTACACGTGTCATGCTCTTCTTGTAAAATGTTTTGTTGTCCTTTCTGAACATTTAATCTCATCTGTTATTGTACAGCCACACTTATCACATGGACTATATAGCTAACCTTTAAAAGGTCACTGTATCTTTTTTTTTGCAATGAAAAAAGTCAGTGCTGGAATGTAATATATTGTCCTTAAATACAAATTTGAGGTATGTGTACTTCAATGAGTATTTCAATTTCAAGCCCCTTCAACCTTCTACTCTGATAAAATGTAGAGAAAAATATTGTACTTGAGTACTCGAACAACTACTTTATTTGATTAGCTTCAATTTAACCAGCCTCAACTGTAAAATCTGTCTTACATGTTAAAGCATCAGTAATAATAATCAAATATATATAACACATAATTTACTTAATTTTCAATGCAGGACTTTTATCTATAAAGTTTTTTTCTACTGCGTGGTGGTACTTTATATCAGTACCTCCTCCTCCCTCGAGTAGGTGGAGAAGTAAGTTAAGTAAAGTCAAGCAGCAACAGAGTGAACTTTATGCACCTACTGTTTACTTAGTATCATTAATAATGGAATATTCCTCTTTCTGTTGCACTGAGCTGCCATGCCGTACCAAAATAATTACCACAACTCTGTTGCATGGCAATAAAAAAATCTCTCTGTCTATGTGGATGTTGCCCTGAGCAGAGTGTTTATTTTTGGTTGTTATTTTCTTAACTACAGGTTTAAGTCATTCTGCAAATGTCACTTTTCACTCGCCTCACCATAAACCTGGAGTTCTTCTTCCATTGCCATCGTGCGCTCTCTTTCCTAATTCACAAATGTTTCTAAAGTAATAAATTGCGGTACTGTACTTGTGACCACTAGAAAAAACTCATCACCCATGTGGTGCTCGTCATTCAGCCATTTGCCGTTTTCTTTACAATGCAATTATTTTCAAGCACCTGAATCAATCTTTTGATATTTAACTACAGAGGCTTCAACAAAATGCAAGACCATTATCCATCTACTTTGTGCCACACTGAGGGCGAGTGATTAAACATGCAGGGAACAACACAGATTCATCAGAAATGTCAAGAGGACCTCATATTGTCAGGCTGAATACCGGTGCTGGCGCTGTGCTCTGACGGGGGCCCTGACCTGTCCACACAGCTGCATGAGGAAACATCTCTTTTGCAATCGCACGGCATAATTCTGTTGTTCTCCTTCCAAGTCCTAAAGCCTCGTCTTGCTTGTCTGTGCCTGGAATAATTACGCTAGGTTAGTGAATCCTTAATCTCTTCGCCCCCTTTGATTATCCTCCAAATCTGAAATGATCTGGCTCTCGCGTCGCCAACTCCTAACTAGAGTAATTAATCCAGTTTTGGTGCAAAAACTTCTCGGGCTCAGGCACTTTTAAAGATGCTTGCTGGAGAATATTCAGACTGTAGACTATTACAAGGATCATGAGCAGTAAACAGCAATATATGAAGTGATTTATGACACATATACTAGTGCTGCTTCCAGCAACCACACCTTTAGTTTGTGTAGACAAGACGCTGAATACAAGGCATATTCTTCATTGTGTGAGGAAGTCTATGTTAAGGTGTATTAGAAAGTAATCAGAAAGATTAAGAGCACAATCTCCATATTAGGCAAATTTTTTTTTTTTTCCTCCCCATTCGTAGTCATATTCATTATAATTCTCAAGGATAGAGTAAACCCTTCCCTGCTGTTATATTTATTACTTTTGATGCAGTGTCTCTCGCCAAGCATTTCCCAATTAATTGGGAAAACATGAATCTCTCACAGCACAGGAGAGAAGCTTTAAGCTATAAATTCAATCTTATCAGGAGATGGGGTCTATTTTTGGTGGTGGTGCACGGCGAGGTGGGGGTTAATTAAGATGTATAACTAAGAGATTGCAATTAATACCTCCGCACAGGCCATTTAGCTGTTGGTTGGAGCGTGCAGCGCGGCGTTCTCTTGGATTAGAACGAACATGCTAAAATCACTTAATTAGCAAATCTGATCTCTTGCATTTCTTCCTTTCATTAGATGCTACAGGGCCCTGATGAGTACAGAAGGAGTAGTGGTAGTACCCCTGGAGCTCATGACACAGAATAGATTTCAGGATAAATGGTGGAACGGCAGGGGTTTCTCTCACCAGAGGGCACAAGAACCAAACGCACCCCTGTGATTTGTCCTTCATGCGGGGCAGATGGGTTTGCGTCTGTTGCTGCCTGTTTGATGGTCGCTGAATGGTGGTGTGCAAGAAAGGGGGGGGGCACAGAGAAAGCTGCGGGGTGGCTTGACTACAAAGTCAGTGGTGTCATTTCATATGTGCAACAAAGGAATTATCTCTGTTTGAAAGATCAAACTTGTCTTTTAGTTTTGGGTGATTTCATTTTTGAAAGGTCTCCCATGATATGAAACATGACACAGTGAGAGCTTGCACCAGGACACATACTAAGTTGATGAGTCAATCATTCAAATTGCAGGACATCAATTAATCGGCTCAGTCATTTTCAATCAAATGTTCCAACTTTTCTTGCTATTCTCTCATATATATGATAACAAACTCAGTCTTTTCAGACAATACAAGCAGTGTTTGTCACTTCAGGCTCTGAGACATTATTGTGGACATGTTGCACAAATATCTGACATTTTAGAGATAATTAAGGAAGTCAATTCTATTTTATTCCCACTTTCAAGGCCTCACATTTATCATGTCATTGCCATAGACGGGCATAAAGTATTTTTCTCTACATGTGGTTTCTTTTCCTGGGAATCCACATGGCACGCTCCTGCAATTCCCTCTGATTTTACCTTGATGTGATATACTCTTCCCCCAAGTTGTTTTAGTGTGAAATGGACCTATTAGCGCCCGTCCCCAGGAGGAATCAACCTAATGATATTCCAGTGTGATTTAATGTCCCAGGTGTGGTCACGGTGGCTTACTTTTTTTTTTTTTTTTTGCCTGAGCTTGTCTGCTGGGCGAACCAATCTATCAGCTTCGTGCTGTCAAGTCCTGGCGGCAGAGCTCTCTGGTCCTCCAAGGTCTTCTTAGACATGACTGACTGACCACATCCCCATTCTTTCCATCTCACTTACATGGAGAGAAGCACTGAGTGATGAGAGGGGACATGGCTGCTGAATAATATCTCCATAAAAAGATAAAAACATGGTGTTTGAAGGAGCGACACTAGACTCGTTAGAACACCGATTGCCCATATTAGGTGCGATCTATTTTAAGTGTGTGACCTTTACCGGCTACCTCATCTCTGGTGGAGTGAGTGGAATCGAGGACTATTGAGCAAAATAGTAGTTACTTGTACTTGTACTAATTGTGAAACTACTGCGTGTACCCCAATCACCCGAACTTACATTTGTGTACACGCACACACATTTTTAATGTAAATGAAGTGATGTTAGAGAAGGATTATATGCATAAATGCAAATCCCTTGCAGATAAAATGACAGTCTTGAACAGTAGCCATTTTTTTTACCCCCTGTGATACTATTTTCATTAACATGCAATTTTGAAAAGCCTTAAATGGCTGACGCAGCTCAGTTAATTGTTGGCTTTTGATTCCCGGGGGCTGTTTTTCTTAGACGATGAAAGAAAAAAATAGAGTAAGCCCTGCCTGGCACTGTTACTATGACAACAAGCTTATAGATATATAATCATACTCTGCTCACCCCCACAAGAAACCACCAACACACACACATACATATCCTCTTATAGACAAAAATGCAGCTCGAATAGCCTCCCGATCGAGGCTGTATAAGCATACATCACACTGGGTAGAGACGCACAGCTGTTGATTAGTTAGCTTGCCAAAAGTGCCCCACCGCCTCTTTCCTTGGACCCAAATCAAATCCCCAATTTGTTTATGTTATTATGTTAATAAAGGGTAGCATTTCCATATGAATATCAATATTTCAGTAGCAAGCGAGGCGTTACTGTGAACACAGTGGATCCCTGGCAAGCAGCACAGTGCAATATGAATGGGCTTCCATTTGGAGTGTAATTTCACTCATCTGATTTTCTCTTCCTCACATAATCTGAAAAGGAGGTATTTTTAGAGCCCAGGTGCTTATCCTCTTTGTGGTGCTGGAGGCTAATGTTAAATGAACACATCAATCTTAGGCGTTTCAGAGTGAGAGGGGAGCAGCGGCGGCCCAGCCATAGTGGTAGTGGGTTCCCTGCCAACTGTGTGATTCTGAAGCTTTCTGTTTTCTATTGCTATAGTTTGCCGCAGCCGCAGGGCCTTATTGGCTTCACAGTGTGATTCATTCAAGCCACTTGACTGATGGCAATTTTGCCTAAACTCTGGCAGCATAAATAACACTGTGAAGTACAAAACCTAAACACTATGACATATCAGTGATAAACAGCTAATGATATCAGTTTCATCCCATAGACAAATCTGAGCTTCCTATCACACAGGAATAAAAAATGCTGGAGGCGTTTAAAACATAATTCCTAACTCTGATGCCAGCAACCTACTTTTTAAACATTTCTTAAGTAGATTACAAAGCATTTAAATATATCAAAAGGTGTGTGTGCTAAGTGTCAAACAATGCAATGATCCAAAGGCAACTAGTTAATCAATCATACCATAGTGTGATGATTCATCACTCATTCAGTGACCTCAATCACCATAAGTCAGTGATCAATATTGGTCCAGTTTGTTGGAAGATCTATTGGCAGAAATGAAATAATCATACTGAAATTCAAAACTGTTGTGTTTTCCTTGCATTAGAATGAGCCTATTATATCTTTGGGCTCTCCTACACGCTTTGAAGGGCAGAAAGAGGTGATGGGTATTCAACTGGTTGTAGTCTGCAAACTCACTGCTAGATGCCAATAAATCCTACACACTAAACCTATAATGGTTGTCTAATGCATCATGGGTGTGCATATCCACTGTTTAGGTTGTGTGTATGAGATTTTTGAGTTATGAGCTGTCGTTAAAGCCTGATGGGGAGATGGGAAGGTCAATCAGTCATCTACTTGCAGGTGTAGATTACTCTATTAGTCTCTCTGTGTGTATGATCATGATTAAAAGGTCTCCTGAGAATCCCTAAGACTGAACTTCAGTGCACCTGAGCAATCATTCCTCATTCATTTTTGAAGAATTACAGGACTACGTACATGTAGCCTTTATAAATGGTCCCCTATGATTTATGCTGTATACACTCTGCATCAGTTCTGGAGACAGTTCTTCCAGCTCACAGATGAAACAAATTAATGAAATTTAACACTTAATAAGTGCCTTTCAATCTCCTACTTATCTGACTAATCATGTCATTCAAACATTCATTTCCAAAACAATGGATTTTTGGGACAAACACCAACAAGCTTTGTAGAGTTTTTGAACGAGAGGGGGTAAAAGTTTATTGACAAATCCAAATGTGAAGACGCTCGCCCAACCACACTACAGTGAGATTTTAATTTCACTTATCTCCTCTGACTAATCTTCATTGATTTTGAAGAAATACAATCTTAAAAGTTTTCTGCTCTGCGGGTTCTGATTTCATCAGGTAAATAAGTTGGATAAAGTTTGAATGACATTCAGGAAAAAGGGGGGTTATGAGAATCAGATAAGCAGGATTATGCTTCAGACTAAATATAATAAGAGTGTTTCTGAAGTACAATCTGACTATAAGTAAACCTCATTATTTTCACAGCTATGTCAACTGCACTCTATTATCATCAGTGGTGACACAGTGGAAATTATGCTATTTAATGCAGATTGGGACACACATTTAACAACCGGCAGCACATGAAAACAGATCAATACACCAGCGACAGACCTGTATGACGATAGACGGTGTGAAACATAACCTCTGGCCTAGTTGTCAGCTGTGAGTCGATAGTTTGGAATAATGCATTTTTGAGGCTCTCAACTCAATTCCTCTAATGTGGTTTGTTGGGACAACAAATACCATCATCCCAATGGTCACTGCTTCCATCTGCAGGAAATCTGATTGATTAGCCAGTCCAGGGAAAGTTGACTGGGAATTGTTATACAGTGGAGGCTCTCTGTGATGGCCTTTTGTAGGCCATCAATTGATTTAAAAGTGGGACAGCATTCTGATGTGTTCAACTGACTATTGATTCACTGTCCATATCTGTTCATGTTGGCGGAGATGTCGCAGTGCGACTGCAGCACTGCCTGCTGCATAACAAAGACACAGGCATTTTTTATCTTCAGTAGAAGCTAATGGTAAATTAAAGTTATTATTTTGAGAGAGCAGCATCCATAATGATAAATAAGCTCCTCCTGATTGGTTTAATGTGTATTACATGCAAATATTCAGTACAGAGATGACATCGAGTGGCTAAGGCTATGAGCGCGGTTCAAGGGCAAAGATTATATGAACTACAGCTTTGTTCATTTTTCAGTAGCAGATGACGAATTCAATGAATTGTAACATGTAACATGTGCCCTTGGCCACAATTTGCACAGCAATATTAACACTGACCCACTGTGGAAGGAGAATAACACCAAGCTTGTGTTGCAGCTTGCTGTCTTCTGTGATGAAAACTAATTTACTGACCTGAAAGGCCGCAAATGTTCAAGTGTCTCCTAACGATTATATGAGGTAGAATGAGCATAAATCATGTTCGGAAATCAATAAATACAGCAACGGTACACTGCGTCCTGCAACACCATATCATCTTAGTCACAGCCAACAAAAGCACCCTGGGCTTCAGCTGTGCTGTGTAGAGAAAAACACCTCAATCATCCACACCGCGATGGGATAAAGACCCCACACTGGGCCTTACACTCTACAAATATGGACAATTCTCCTCGAACAAAATTGTCGATAATGAAACTAGATGATGTATAGGTGCCGACGTAATCAATATTTCTTAGCAGTGCCATATAGCAGTTTTGTTGGGTAAAGTGCGCTAACAACACTTTGTAGCCTTAATAAATGAGTCAAAGAGCAGTAATGGAGGTACATTTTGCTCGCCTGTTTGGATATGCGCTCTCTTGTCATAATGGGTCTCTTTGAAATCCCATTTATTCCGCTCCAGGTTGACAAATAAAGCCCTAATTGAGGAAAATCTCAATTTCAAAGCAAACTAATTGAGGCTGATGGTGGCTGGAAGGGTGTGCTCCTTTATTGGCTTACTGTTTTTCTTGTCAACCAACGCATTGTGTGATCTTTGGGTTAATCCAACCGCTACTTAATTTGAGGTAAAAACAATTAACAAAAAAAGTATAAAGGGCAAAATTAACAGGCCGTCGATCACTGGACCGGAGGCACAGTCTTTCCCAATCAGACTAAGGCAGAAGGAGAAAGAAATATGGTTTCACAATTGAGTTCTAAATTCATAAATTGTTTTGATTTCAATTTGATGAAAAGATAAAAGCCCCCTCGCCTTTCTCTCTTTTCTGAGGCATGTTGCTATTTCAAGGCTTAAAACGTGACCATATGCCCAGTGAATCCACGCCCAGGGTCACCTTGAAAGTATTAGGATTTAATATGATTGACCGTGCGGTCTTAGCAAAGGATTAACGCGATGTTGTCTGTACGCTCCCTGAAAACCAGAGAAGTCAACATTATGCTTATAGGTATGAAACAGAGGCGAAAAAGAGCCGTGGGGGGAGGGAGGTCAGATCTGATTGAAAAGAAGTTTGGGGCGAGACAGGTTGGAAATGTGGCTGTAATGAGTTAACATGGACGAGCGGGTCATTCTGTCAAACCAGAGGATGAGGATCCCATTAGC
Organism: Centropyge bicolor; assembly: GCA_037975185.1. Lineage (NCBI taxonomy): Eukaryota > Metazoa > Chordata > Actinopteri > Pomacanthidae > Centropyge > Centropyge bicolor. Next base: position 7,599,069 of record JBBMOC010000004.1, on the reverse strand, counting down.
TTTGAAAAAGTCTGAGGTGAATGTGATGAGCTGCGTGACTCAATAATGCCCCCCCACCCCCCCACCCACACCAAACTCTCTCCTGCCTTCTCTGTCTCTCTCCCTTCATCCTCCACGTTCAGGGTCAAGCATGGCTTTATAAATGTTATCTGATTGCTGAGAGTTTTCCAATGCCTAGATTCGGCGGTGAAATTAATCTCTGACTAAAATATTGACGTACACAGAACCTATCAAGTGGGGCGAAGCAATCAGGCAATAAGGGAGGAGGCATTGGAGTAAAAAAAAAAAAGAGAGAGAGAGAGAGATAAGCACAATCAATCGGACAGCGTCACCCCGGGTTTAGGTGCTGTGCTGAGGTGTTGGATGGGAGTCTGATCAACCACAAGCACAGGTGAAAAATGGAAACCGAGCGGAATTAATCTAAAATTGTTTGACCTTGAGGTTTGACCTTTCATTAAGGTAATCCCAGAAATCTGCATAGGTTTAAAAAAAAAGGCATGTGATAGAACAGCTTTTAAATCACTTGATTGAAACCATTAACTAACACTTCAATGAAGCACTTTCAATACATGAAAAAGAGCATAACTAACAACACCTACTTGCATATTATGGCGCCACTCATGGCTACAGTCTCTGTGTTTAAGACATCACATTGTATGTTACACTATGGCAGCCATTATATTTCCATTGGACAGGCCTTAATCCTTGACAATGGCAGTCGTACTTCATATTATACAGTATACAATGGTGACCTTCCACATTCACCTTCCAGGGTTTAGAGGAATAATACAAAACATGCAAGCGTTAATCTTCTCTGCTATGCTTCAATCCTCTGTAGAACCCTGGGGGAATGTCACAAAGGCACTGTCGAAATGCCTCCTGCGTATACCTCCTGGCAACTAAGGGAACAGGAAAATAATATAATAAAACATTCATCATTCATTCTGTAATGCTGAGGTTGGAGAAAAAGGGGAAAGAGAGAGCGGTGGAGAGAGAAAAGGAGCGCGAGAAAATCAGGTGCACATGTGTAACGGAGAGTGACAGGCCCTTTTCATGTGGAAAAATAGCACTAATTCATTTCCCACACAGTAAGTCCTCTTGTTTGCAATATTCATGTCACCTAGCACAATGAAAGGAGGACAACCCCTGTTACTGGTGTAGCACTAAGAATAGATGTAGCCCCCTTTTGTTTTGAAGGGGGGGGGGTATAAGGAAAAAAAAAAAAGAAAAACGCTGAGGAGAAACTCCGCAAAACTGACCCAGATAAGAACAACAGAAAGCCGAAGTCTGGAGGGGCAAACAAAACAGTCCATGCAGAGGAGAGAGAGAGACGGAGAGAGAGAGGGAGAGCTGTAAAAGACGGAGGAAAGAAAGGCTCTAAAAATTGTTCTCCTGACAAAAAGTTAGTTGAGAAGTAAGAGGGGAAAAAAGGGGATGAATATTTTAAGACGCAAGCTCTCTCAAGGAGGAGTAAGAGTAAGGATAAAAAACAAGCAGCTCTAGTGGCGACGGCTCAAATTGTTGACTTGCAAAAAGGGGGAGTTTTTCAGAGTACACGAGGAGGCGGCATCTGTTGAAGCCCGCCTGTGTGTACGTCCCCCTCCCACCTCCCGCCTGGTGGAGTGCGCCATCAGCTTATTGGGGCAATCATCTGAAGAAGAGAAAACACAAATATGGCAACCGGGGGCCGGTTTCTCCACATTGTTCGAGCATCTGCAGTTATTGCAGTTCTATTTCCAGAACGCTTTCTTGGTGGCGCTGAGCTAAGTGCTGGAGTAAGCTGCTCCAGTAAGCTGTGTAACAGTGGCCTATTCAATGCAAGCCTAAGCGGTGCGATGGTTTAACATTCACAATAGGGCCCACCTGAGAGTTTGCAGAAAGCAGGAAGTCACTGATTCCTTTCGATGCTTTGAAAAGTGCCTGTCAGTGTGCTAAGGGTTAGCCAGCGTGGCCTTTGAGAAAATCCACCCAGATGCACACAAAGCTAATATGCTAATTCTACCGCACCAATCCCATGCATATGGCGAATTTGCATCACTTCCTAACTCTAACACTAAATGCTATGCCAGACTAAAAATGCTAATGTGTGCTGCAATATGTCATTTGTCCTTGTGCCTGGCTGGCCTGCAGCTCCACTGAGCATGGCCCACGGTGTCCGGACTGTCAACTCCACTCCGCTCTCCTTCTCCCTCCGTGCCGGGGAGAGGGGACTCTGACCCCGCCATGATGACACTGCTCCAGAAGAGATTATAGGCCCTGATACTCCGCCGCGCCAGCATTATGCACACACTGCCCTTTAACTAAGATACACAGGCTAGCTGCCAGCTCTGTCTGGCCCCGTCAGATCTGCCTACTCACGTTTGTGCAGGAGAAATAAGAGAAACAGCCCAAGACAGACGATAGCACATATGCAAGAGATGGACAAACATCTTGATGCATGAATACAAAGAAATACACACTAATTCAAAAAATAAAAAAACACACAGCGTGGTATAAGCATACACGAAATCAATGAGCATTAGTGTTGAACCCATGTGGGTTTTGGGGGCTGAAATCAATACCATCTATTTCTACCTAACTCGGATTGGAGGGAGACGGCATAGTGTGCATTATTTCACACCAAGGGAAATATGATCAGCAGAGAAATATAGAATATGACACTAACCATGCGTGAAGTGCAAACGAATTACATCAGGAAAAAGTGCTGATTCTCTGCTCTCTAAAACCTTTGAGCATGGTATGTTTCTGTCCACAACCAAGCAATCAGTAATGCCAAAGGTAAAATAAGCACTGTGGCATCGCTCAGTGGGGCGCGGCCACAGATGCCACTTGCTCGAAAGCTCAAACTCACACAGAACGGTGCAGCAGCAGTGTTCAACCCCTATGTGATTTTGTGTTAAATTACCCCTTTAAAGGAGGCATCGGGTGCTTTTCAAAAGGTTCCAGGGCTGGTAATGTAATCTTCCAGTCTACAGATAAAAACATGTCGGCATTTCATTTATTTATTTACGGCGGGTGCTTTCATGTCCTTTGATCGAGAAAACTACCTTCTGTGGAGTCTTTCGCAGAGGTGGAACAATACCAGGCTCCATTTCGGAAACCTGTGATTTTTAGATGTTTGTGCCAAGCTGGAAAAAATATTTCGCTATTCTCTGAAAGGCGCAGGTGTGCTGTTGTGTCCTGGTCAACACACGTAGTTCTGCCGACTTTAAAAAGTGAAAAGAAGGAAACTAAATAGCAGGACGGCAGCACTTTATATTATTTACACAGCACAATTAAAAGCATATCATGTTTCTATGTAAAGGACATTACAGTAACATATATTGTTTTCCACTTAAAGGAACTAAATTTCAAAAGATGTACTGGAAAATAAATGAACAGATTTAAGTACATTAAAGGCAAATATTGCACTTTGATCATGATGAATGTGGCTTAATGTGGACAATTCCCCAGTCACCTCACATTTTCATCTCAAACCCCATCTGCATCCCAATCGAGTTCGAACCTTCGAGTCCTGAATGTCATGCTTCGGGTTCTGGACTGAACTTTCACTCGACTATCAAATTACATCCAGTTCTGCTTACATCTCCATTTAATTGCTAAATTAAAATGACTTTAATTGAATTTCTCACTGTGACTTTGGGGAGTCATTAATGTCATTGGATCAAAAAAAAAAACAAAAACCCTCCATTACATGGTATAATGAGACTCAAGATGTCAATGCCAGCTTGCTTTCCTCTCACCCTCCTGACCCTTTTCACCCAATAACTCTTCTCAGGGCTCCTCCGTCTTGTCATGTTTGAGGGATTTTATAGCAGGATTACAGACCTTCTGTGCTTCCAAAATGTATTAACCCCTGACTAAGAATTAATTGTACATCGCTGAGGCTGCTGGTCTATGGCTTGTTGTGACACCTGAGGGGAGATCAGGTTAAAAAAAAAAAAAAAAAGTCATTAACAGCTAAATGACAAATTGAGGCCAGGGAAGAGCAAAGACACCACAGTCTGCTTTTCCATGATACAGTAACAGGTGAAAACAAGGGTGTTTCAGAAATCAGTTTTTACCTCGACAAACCAGAGATGAGAGGCAAAGCCCAGGTTATAAAGTGGATGGATTGAATGAATATTAGGGAAACAGTTCAGCTTGTTAAAGGGTCTCGCAAATGACTGGAGCCACAAAAGCTATAGCGAGCAATAGCAGAGAGAGTGCAGCCATAAATTCCGTCTAACATGCTAGTGTGACAGCTGTGAGTACTAACAATAGCTGTGTTTGTTGTTCATGTCCATTATGATAATGTGATGTGTTTTCATACATGTTAATGAGACATGAGGTAGTTGCCAATGATCCTCTCCAACGCTCGCCGGTGAACTCGATACTCTGGCTGGTTTCTCCAACTTTGCCAACTCCAGCAGCTAGAAGTTTAGACTGATCCCTTACTCAGACGTAAGGGGCACTAAAATAACTCATGCTGTCTGTATTCATCATGATGCTAAACTTTTTATCAATCAGTTTTTAACGACTGCAAGTTCACAGCTCCACACATACAAAAAACAAAGTCAGCCAACTAACGTGAAACAATACATAACATGATTTCTTTTGCCCAATTGAGTCCATTAATCCTGGAAGGACTGCGGGAGAATGCAACTGATCTGTTCTATTCCTGGCATTTGGCTTCTGTGCGTCATTGCACAAGCAAAAGAGCTGAGCGAGACGGAGGGAAGAGTGAGCGAGAGGGTGTGTGTGTGTGTGTGTGCGAGTGTGTATATTTTCATCCGAAGAGACTCCGCCCTGAAGGCAACAGCTCAAACCTGCTCCTGTCACATATAGACAATGAGACCTGATTTGATGAACTGACAATGACACAGAGCTTGTGAAATTGTATTCAAACTACCGGGGACTATTTTCATTACTTTTTCAGGACTGAGGGACAAAATGCGTAGTGACACATCAGAGGAAGGAAATAAAGGCCATGCTCCAATAAAGGAATGGAACTGAAAGCTCGGGTCTGGTATGATTCATAATTATATAACTGCTACAAAATGACTTCGTTGGGTGCATACACATGTGCTCACCAGTAACTCTTGCCTGCTGTGGTATTCTGTTGCCAGTGTCCTTGGCCCTTCCTGCAAGGCAGCAGTCTCATGAGATGGCAATGATCAGAAATGGAACAACACGCGAACTGATCCCAACATCTTGGCAGGCTTGTAATTAAATATCAGCTCTTGGCACACAAATATGCAAATGCTGCTTCCCTGCCCGTGCTTATGCCCGCTTCACCCCGCCCCAGCCCTGCCCCCCCCCCACAACACTGATCAGTAGAGGAGGCCGTGCCAAATCCCGATGTGAGCGACTATTCTCAAAGATATTATTAACCTCTTCTCCATCCAGCAGATCCAGATCAGAGGCACCCCACTTCGGGGCCCTCGGCTTATCTGGCTGAATGGCTGAAGCTGATGTTTGGCCCTTGCTGCATCAGGGAGGAGAAGAGGCAAAATGGTGGGGAAAGACAGATGCAATGAGTCAGGATGTGAGTGCAGGATGTGGTGTAAAGAATAGGGACGGGCTCATAAATAGTGAGGGCTCATAATTCTGAAGATGTCAGAGGCCAAATGGATATTTTTCTATTGGCAGCGATAAGGCATGTGGGCAATACACGGATAGGGGCTTATTAAATTTCCCATAAAGCCTATCATTGTGTGGCAGAGCAGAGGGCTTTCTGTTAACATGCCAGTTTATGGATGCGTAGCAATTGTTCTGGTACAGGCTCACTCACTATGGAAAGCGTGGGCTCTTTGTGTCGCTGCGGCCTTATTAACGATGCCCCATCAAATATACTGCTCGATGATTGCACGCTTATCAACATTCAACCTTAGTCAACCGTGCAGCTACAATTATCTATTGTCTAATAAAGATTCTGAATGTAACGTTTCCAACCGGATGAATACGAAAAACTTTTGACATTACCGACATTATAATGTTTCCGTTCATTCACACCCTCTGACTCTGTCTGGTTTTTATCAAACCAGAGAGGAGCCTAATAACTGTGGCTGTGCATAAACACCAGCAGGCATTTTAGCCAATTTGTACAGTGATTGGAGCTGAGGAGCCCCCTGTCACCGGCAAGCAGGGATTTATCAATCACAGTCTCTGGCTGCAGCTTTTGCTCACTTAGACTCTGCCTGCGCTTTTCTAAAAATGGAGAAAGATGTGATGAAGAAAGCAGGAGAGTAAATGGGGATGTAAGAGGGATGTAAATATCTGGAAAAAATCTGGAGATAAGAGGAAGAAGGATGATGAAAGTAGGTGTTGGGGGAAAGAGCTGCAAGAGACGAAGAAGGATTGCAGAGGAAAGAAAATGTTTGGAGAGAAGAACGAAACAGAAGAAAGAACAGAAGACAGAAATAGCCGGAGAGAAAAATCATTAAAAGAAGCAATTTGTGAATGCATTTAACACAACATGGCGCTCCAGATGCTGTCATTTTGAGACATAAGCCAATTAAGGTGGGGTAGATGTAGTCAACATGCAATAATGCATGCATGATCCCACATCCTACAGATGTAAAACATCACATCGCTAATGCCGAGAATTACAGTGTGTCAATGTCAAATACGACTGAGATCCAATTAATTATCCCACGTCTTTCTTTCCGTCTGCCTCACCTCAAACGTATGCAAACTGATTAATTCAGAGTTAAACACATACAGTAGGTATGGAGCAGAGAGCGTGCATAACTGATCTGTTATTGGCTGTGAACAACAAAGAGGAAAAGGGTTATGATACAAATCAATTGTCTGGCTTCTAAGTACCATTTGAAGAAACGTGATGGCATAAGAAAAAGATTTCCTCCTCTGCTGATAAGAGACACAAAGAGCCTCCGTCTTTCCCGCTCCTGACTAAATAATCTTTGATTCTCAACAACTTTCCATCGACTCTCTCTATCTCAACCTGCTCAGATCTATACTGCAAGAACACACTCGACAGACGCACGAGGATGGAAGATAATACGTTTTGATTACATTAAAAAAAAAAGCGTGTTCTTCACCCTTGCCAGGTTCAACTTATTGAATGTCTCCTCAGATAAGTGTGTCCAAAAGATAAAAGGGAAATGTTAAGACACATTAATGATTAGTTGCTAATGACTGATCAAACAAAACGCACTGCCACTAGTAAGTACTGCTTTAATGAAGTCTGCTGAATACGAAGCAATCAATCAGCCAGAGCTCAGGATCTGGAGAGTCTGAGACATATAAGTTAAAAAGAGCGGCACTGGAATGAACAGACGGACGCCATATGTCATCACACAGACCAACACGCTCAGAAGTTTCCCAGTCGTGCTGGTAAATGAATGGGCATGCCCTTTAAGAGACTTACACTTCTGACCAGAGATACACTGTATAATGTCACAAACCACCTTATATAATGAATCAATGCACCTTCTCTGTATGTGTGTCTCCCCTGCCCGCTGCGTTCTCTCTAACCAATGTTGACATTTGGCTCAAAGTATATTGATTTATGCTGGGAAGTGAAGCGCATATACGCGACGACTTGAAGTGTGAGGTAGAGGGTGCAAAATGGGAACAAACTGCAGCGAGTGGATCTTTTTAAAGCTTTCCTTTAAAGCGCACTATTCTCTGGAAAAAGAGGATCATAAGCGACAGTTTATTTATCTCTGGAACATGTCATATCTATTCATCCCAAGCACATTGTACCTTGTATTGTACACAGAAGTCGAAGTCCCTCTAAAGAAAACGTGTACAGTAGATAAACGCAATCAAGGACAAATTATGAAAGCCCTTCCTGACTTCATGACTGAAACTTTAACAGCTTTAAAAAGTGAAAACATTTCATGGCCAGCATCTTATATCTTTTTTCTTTCTGAATAGAATTTCACGCAACAGTCAAACATTTCACTGTTTGACTGTTCCCTGCAGCTTGTATTTCTTTTGTTTGGTTGACTGGGAACATCTCCGCAATTGTACAGGCTTGCGGCTCAATTGACTCCAGATTGGTGAATATGTATAGGAGCGGGTTTTGAATAATATATCGGAATCAGATACATTCCCTATGCAGTGGCAATCTTTGATGTGAGTCCAGAGCCTCAGATATGGTAAAAGAAATTGCAGATGTGGGAGCTGTGGGAGTTCTGTAATGTCACCTGAATGCATACATTTATTCAAAGTAAAATAATGGAGATAAAGAGCCCAAATGATGTATAAGAAAGCTTTGCTGTACCTTGAGGTGGAGTGAAAGAGGAGGCGTGGATCTGGAGAAAAGGTGAGTAAATGGGTCCATTGAGTAGAAATGGCTTTCTTCCAATCCATTATCTAGAATGAGAGCGGAAAAGGAAATATATAGTTAATGAGGCATAAATTAGAGGTGTAAATCAATATGCCAGAGTTGGCTTTAATGTTACATTCATTTTGACAGACGCCTGATCGAAACGCAGATATCGTATGCGTTCAAATTATAAGGTAGCTCCCTCCATATTCACCAGCACAGTTGGGCTACAAATGTTACCACTTTAATTAACATGTATTCTATCAAAGAACCTCCGAGCCCCCTGGATATCAAACTTTATTACTTTTTAAATAGGATAAAATGAGGAATAAGTAAATTCACTGTCAGTCCTCTGTGATAAAACAAACAGAGGGAGAGGGAGCAGATGAAGAGAGATCATTGGGAAATATGCAAATGAGGATATGAATACAGATCAGGCTTCTGCTCGGTAGGACATGAATACATTTACCTCTCATCTACATGCTGATGAACAACAATAAAGCGCCTTTTTTGGCTTTGACACACCAGAGTATTTAATGTTTTCCTAAAGCTTTGCACGGTCAGTTGTTTGAAATGTGAAATTTTACATCTTGTCCATTCAAGCACTTATTTCACTATGGATCTTTCTTAGAGGTAAAACTGTTGCTTATGTTATAGCCTCTAAACATAGCAGTCAGTTTCTACACATGTGCACCACAGGCTGCTGCGGGAAAATGAGAATAATTACCAGTTAATATTTCCTCAGTAGAAATAGATAAACACTTGCTTTTGCACAGGATATCTGACAGGAAAATAACTGGGTGAAGGCTGAAGTCTGCAGTTAGAGAGGAAAGTACTTGCATAATAAACCCACAGGTGTTATGATGAACAGCTTGAATAGAAAGCCACAAATCCCCACTTTGTAAGCTCATCAATATGAGTGTGTGTTTGTGTGTGAGTGTGGTGCGTATGTGAGCACTGGTGTGCTGCTCTCACTCTGTTTCACTCTGTGTGTGTGTGTGTGTGTGTGGTTTCATTTTGATTTCAGAGAGACTGTTTGAGTCGCTTTTCCTTTTAAGCTCCATTCGCACCCACCAGAGGCCCAAGTGATCACAAACACATGTTTATTCCTTTTCCTTTCATTTTGCCTCCTTTCAACTGACTGCCGTTCTTTCCACACGACCCCTCGCCGGCGTCTGCCAGGATTTTTAGAAGGTAACCGTCGTCAAAGCCTGGCACAACTGTCCCCAGGCTACCTTTAAGCGTCGGTCACGGGGAAGAACTGGAGGTTTATAGTCCTAAAGTGGAGAGAGTGCTCCCTTAACCCCTGTGGCATGAACCTACTATATCTTTTTAATGAGACTCTGAATGTTACAGGCCTCCAGGCTGGTGGCTGGAGGGGGGTGGAGTTTTCCAGAGATGAGGGGTGATGAGGGGATCGCAAAATTCAGGGATCGGACAGAAAAGTTAGGGTTAAACTAATGTCACACTCTGCTGCTGTAGCTGCCTCTGTCTGTAGCCACCAACCAGCTGAATGTCCCGCCCACAGCGCTATCTGATTGGTTACATGCCACGAGTAATAGCCTATCAAGCCACAGAGGCAGAAGCAGATGTGGCTGAAGTCTTCTGGTCTAGTTCAATGAGAAAAAGCTGTTTCCCAGTTACACCACTGAAAATATCCAAAGTCATAGCCTAAGGGATTTTACTCATTGAAGGCAGAATTGACAGCTTTTTAATCAGTTGCTCTTCAGAGTAAAACACAGCACGCATCTGTCTTGTCCGTCTTGCAAGTCTGCACCGAGATTTAGAGAATTATCACTTTAAAGTAACAGCAACCTACATGGATCATGGATCAACTACATTTACACCCTACCAGAGACCAGCTTGACAAGTGTGCAAGCACAAGCTGCACTGACACAAGCCACTCGTTATCAACAGGAGGCCTTTGAACCAACACACCACACTGCATTTGCATTCATTGCTACCTGGCAAAAGGTGTCTCAGTGCTTATTGCATTTACTCCCCAACTCGCTCCAGGGATTTTATGCACACATAGCATAGGTTGTATCAACATGTAGCACGGCGAAGTCGATCCAGCAATGTAAACACTGCTTAGCGATCCCACTTTAATCTGTGACAGTGTCATTCCATACGAGTAATTGAACTGCAAGTTCTGCGCGAGTCTTTAGCTCAGCCATAGCTTAAGGTCTAACCTCAATCTGTCAGGTCGGTGTCAAATCCACATTCATTCCCCTTGCAGTTGCATAAATATGGGTTAAACCCCAAGGTGGTACAGCTCTTTTATATATTACAGAACTATTAAAGCAGCGAGCATATGAATTATTTACCAACTTTCTTGTGGCACTTGAAAGGTTGAGAACATCGTACAGTGTGAGATTAGGCCAAAAAATATCTGTTAAAGCAAGATGTGATAATGAGAAATAACACACGGCTTCTCTTACAAATTAAAAGTTGAATTCATACACTCAGAGGTTTTTGTTGCTAGTCTAATCCGGTCTGTTATGACTCCTTATGGTACTTAGCTAATGTTGGCAAACTTACTGTAGGTCGATATTTCTGTGATATTAATAAATGGTTGAGCTGAATTTATTGCTCTTCTGTGCTTGAGCTACTGTTACACTACATTTTGGGATGTCATTTCAGTAAAAATAGTGCTTATTTCTTGTGATTAAACTGTTGTAATGACACGAGAAAACAGCCAGACACAGCAGAAAAACTGCAGCAGCAGCTCTGAGAACAGTGAAATAACCAAGGCGTAATGCTTAGGAATTCAAAGACGGGGGTATAGAACAGTGCTGTGTAAATGAGTCATTTCTATCTTTAGTCATTAGTGCAGGACATGTAGACAATTATTGGTTCACACACCTAATTACGTCTACAAGTGTCACTCAAAAAAAGAAAAAAAGAATACAAGGTGGATGCTAATGAAAATCCTGTAGAACAAGCTTGTTTTCTCTGCCAGGTCTGTGTGCTGGCTGACTTAGTGGATATCAAACTAATTATCAAGCAAATCACCCAGCAAAAACTATGAGTCACGCATGAGTATCCACAAACCTGAGCGCTTGTTGTTGTGCTACCTCTTCTGTGACTCACATGGGCTGGAGAAAAAAGAAAAAAAGAGAGATAAACTTTTGAAATGTAATCATCTGTTTTTGAGTGTCAGAATGTAAAAGGTGAGCCTAAATGGACCTGGAATTACAGGCGAAGTGGTAAAATGATTTTCAGCACTCTCTTTGAAGGCTGTGTGACAAGGGTCGCTCAGTAAGAGGCGATTCAGTGCTGATTTGTTGTCATCTCCGAGCGCAGTTTTAGGGAGAGTGCTACGCCAAGCAGCTGGGAGAGAGGAAACACATCACTCTTGAGAAAAGATGGCTGTTGCTCGGGTCGGCCATATGCCTCAGCATCTGTGAGCGGGGATGAATGCTTCTGTGTATGACAAAATAAATCCCGATGACCAATTCTCTCTTTTTTTTGTAAACACTTCTAAAGATGCCCTTTCCAACACAGGCGTCTTGCTCTGTCACAATTTAGTGTTTACGTACATTACATACACATTTTGTCACAGAATTATTCCACGATGCTGGTAAAACTTACATCCACTCGTCGGTGTCTTGAATATTTAATGCTGTTTTGATATAAATATTACACCAGCAGGGTCGGACGTGTCGTATAAATTTGAGGTATACCCAACATTCAGTTCAATACTGCTGCCAGAGTTTGGTCCAGAGACTTAATTTACAAGCTGTCCTGCCGCACTCCCCTTTGGCTTTCCAATGAGTCATCACTTGCATTTATAGTAAGTTCAGGAGGCTTTGTGATCCAAGTGAAAAATTGGGCTGTTTTTTAAATTTGTCCAGCAAAGTTATAATTGATGAGAACTGAAGTAAAACTAAAAAAGAGAATCAATTCAGTCGGCAAGATTAAACTAGGACTTCTTAAAGAATTTCAACTTAAACCGCTATGTTCTTCACTAGCTTCGTCTGCTGTTTTCTGATCGTGGACAGTGGGTTTTTTTACAACTTTTCCACTGAAATCAGTTGCCCACTGCTGCCAAAAACAAAGTAAATCAACTGAAGAATCAAACAAAATGGAAAAGTTGCAGGTCAGAAAACCAAGGCAATGAGCTGAAAGACACTAAACAGTCAATAGAACTGAGAGGAACTGCATTTGTCACGAGTGACTCTTTCGCATTACACATATTCATTTGATCCATTTAAGAAATCGGTATGAAGTTCATTAGTATTGGTGTGATTCCTTCTCTTACCAGTTTGTGGGAGGAACCACTGTTTTCAGTTTTCGTATTTCCCACCCACATCCACTTTGCATTCATATATGATAATTTTGTTGAAGGTCACAGCAGCTTTGCTCTGCACCTCCACCGCATATACATTACAGTGCACAAACTACATAAACATATGCACCTGGCTGGGATGCGGCCGCAGCAGGAGCTCCTAACCAACATACTCAAATGTAATCATGCTCTCTGTGAACAGAGATAATTGAATCTTGTTAGTGCAAAGGGAGCGCAACAGGCCTAAAAGGAGGTCTGCTTTGAATACTGTATGTGCTGGCCGGAGAGCTGATAGGCCCGAATAACAAATGGGATTACACGGTCTGGAGCCACTGGTAACACATGGGAGCAAGATTCGTTGTAGCCGTTGCAGTTAAACATATGATTATGCCTCCCAACATGAGGTGATTATGAATCAGAGGTTCGGGGGGCGAGAGATGCTAACGTGGTTGTCCAATATAACTTGTCATCCAAGACCTCAATGAAAACTCCTGTTCAGACAAGAGAAAACAAGGCCCAACCCATGGCACAGCTTCTATTATCTAAGACTGGTATAAAGAAAATCGCTTTAATATAGTATACATTTTAAAGTAATGGGATTCATATTAATACGTCTTTAGGATGATAAATAAGGAGATGGAGGCGTTCATTACGAGCAAGGTTAAATTATTTAAATTCAAAAGAAGATTTATCGTATTATAATGTGCTTTCTGCAAGGCGGTCAAATAAGAAAATTCATTTCAATTTTCGCTCATTTTTCATTTCATTTTAATTTAATGTAACTATTTTTTTTAAATCTAGCAGCACCAAATTTCATCATTCCATATGTTCAGTTCAAGGAGAAAAGCCAAGAGAATGCCAGCCGCTGCAGAAAAAAATAGGGTAAACTCTTGGCGCACCGTATCAAATTATGAATAAATAACCCAACATGCTGTTTGCCTGGGGATAAAACACACACTATTAGCTCACCCCCCCTCCGAAAAAAAAAATGTTATTCACAATTGCCTGAAACAGATGGTTGCATCGTCCTCTATATGTCAGGTCTGTCCAGCTCTCACAACCTTTGGCTGTGGCCTGAACCTTTCACAACTGCCTGCACATGCAACACACACACACACACACACACACACACACACACACGCACACACACACATACACACATACACACATACACACAAACACACACTCTCACTCAATATCTCTGTCTCTCTTGTACACACATGCTGTTTCTCTGTCTTTCTATCTCTTTCTGCCCATCTATTCTCTTTTTTCCCCGGTATCCTCTCTCTCCAAAAAGCCGTTCTAATAAATATTAATGTCAGCTCCCATGTGGCGGGGCAGGGCTTACTCACAGCCAAATGATCCTCACACAGAATAATGAAGCCGCTGGGATCCAGGTGAGAGGACGGAGGGAGGCTTATGTAAGTCTGTGCCTTGTCAGGTAAGTTTCATCCATAATTTAACACCCGGGGAAGCAGATTGGAGATATAGGAGGAGACGTGAGGAATTAGCCCCATAACCTGGGAAAGACATGGGAATGGGGGAAGCAAATGTAATGAGAGCATAAGCCCACGAGAGATTTAGTGCACAAACAGCAAAGTTTTAGGTGTGTGATAGATGTGATTAAGTTGCAGATGCATCATGCATATTCCTGCTGAGAGTGTTATATGTTTCCTGCAAGTAAGCTGCAGGATTTCTGTTTGTTCATTGACTCAGTAATATCACTCACACACACCGTCCATTCTGAGTGCAGGAATGATCAACACAAAGACACCTGCAAATGACTGTCCACCACAGGACATCCCAGAATTCAGGCAAGTCAAAGACTGTGGGCTCGCCTCGTCTACAAGTGTCCCCTGTTGACAAGAATAACCAAGACGAATGATCCTAACAGGCCGTTTGATGGACACAGTGGTTGACAACTTCCATTTTCAGGCGATCAATCTGCTGCACACAGAGCAGACGTACATGGGCCAAACAATCAGACAGGGGACAGGAAACCACATGGTTATCGATCTGACCTTTAAACTGTACATTTTGACCTTGTTATCACACAGTGCATCTCGACAAATCTGGGGTCAAAACAAGCTGGTGGATCTTTTCCTGTTGCTTTCCAGGAACACACTTTTGGTCAAACGGCCAATCTGCTGCAAATGCTGTAATGTCAGGTACTTTAATTGGCTACTTTTTTTCATGCCACTTTATACCTCCACTTCATTGGTGCAGTCAGCAGGTATGTACCACGGATGGATGGATGGATAGAGAGTAATAAAAATACTCACAGGGGCAACTGCATCTGGTGGTTGGTTACAACAATTCATTCAACAAAGACGTGTTTGTAAGTGAATCCCGTGTGAGTTCCCTTCAACGCCAGCCCTGCAAGTGAATCATCTACAATGCAAATGATTCATCTACACTTCATTTGTGAATGCATCACAGTGACAGATGTAAAAGGTGTGTGTGTGTGTGTGTGCGTGTGTTTGAAAGAATGTGCAAGAGTGTGAATAACCTTCTAGCACACTAGTTCAGCCAGCTGGGAAAGCTGTGTTTATTTGTGTATGTCTCAGTGTGTGCAGATGTTAGTGTGTGTGTGTTCACCCAAAGGCCTGCATTTGCACATGATAATTACCACGGAAATGTATATGTGCATATTTATAATACCCGTTATGTCTGCACGCATACAGGTTCCTCTAAGTGTGAGTCTGTGCATGTATAATGCATCTGTATCCTTGTGTGTTTGCCCTTGTATCAATAACGCTTGCCAATACAGCATGTGTGTGCACAGCGGTGAGTGGAGGGCCACAGATAGAGCGAGGCCAAGGGCCAAGCAGGGGCCAGATTGATCCAACGGCCCCTATAGAGCCCCAGGAGGGCCACTAATGGAGCTGTCATTATGCCACGTCCTTCCTGTCCAACGGCCTCCTCTGCTGTCACACCACACATCACTTACAGATAAAACACACACACACACGCAGTGTTTACTGGTCTGGACGACTCAGCAGTTTCTCAGCTGGAGTCAGGACCAGAGAGAGTTCAAAGGCACGACTGTGTCTGACAGGCCAAACATCGTCATCTCGGCAGGATGCAAAACCAGTGCAACGTTAGGCAAATAGAGCTGTTTAAGTTTTCCATCATGTGTTCAATGCTTTGACCTCAAGGAATATGAAAAGGTCATGAAAGGCAGCGTAACAAAAAAAAAGAAAACACTTTACAGGGCTGAGATTTTTTTTGCAAGTGTTACACAGGTCACAACCAGTATTTTGTTCTGTGCCTTTGAGACGGCCTTCAAGGAGGAAAATTTGGATTGTTCTTCTATTACGACTGCTTGTTTCCACAGGAGGAGGAAGACTGGAAATAAAATGCAGAGACTTGTCTGACTTCATCTGAAGGTAATAGTGAGAAGAATGGCTTAAGCCCTTTACCTGCTTACCTCTAAGTTTGTTTTCATGTGGAGCAGATCCAAAATCAAAAGAGAGGCTTGTATGGTTTAGCCTACAGCCATGGTGCTGTACAGTAAGTCCCTGCATCCTCTCAATATCAGGTCAAAGCCTGGGGATTTTATATAAGGTGGTTTTCACCACTTCAGAAGCTTGCTTTGCTTTTTGTCCTTGGAAAAACGGAGCCTCTCTGTGTGTGTGTAGATGTGCAGTTGTGTGCGTCCATTTTGTCTTTCAGGATTTATTAATTACACGTTCAGGAATCAAATTTGATCCAGTGGATTCTTGTGAAGCATTTTCTGTGTTTCCTTCATCTCTTTCAGCCTCACTTGGCTGACACTAAAAAGCATTATAATATAAATGAGGTGGAGTTCAGAGTCATCATATGGCTGGAGGAGTGGTAGCAGGGGTAAAAGATAGGAGGAAGCAGTTCTGTAATGTCATCTATTCCTAAACTAAAACCACAAGAATTAGCATTAGCCTATCCCGAGGAGGGGATCTACTTTTTCTCAATTAGCCTGTCTCTCTTAGGCCCCTTCCTTTAGGTGTTGTCAGCCAGGCTCAGGAGTGTCACCAACGCTAATCTTAGCTTAGGAAAAAAAGCATTTAGCGGTGGTTTGAACTGGAAGGAAGTTGGTGAAAAGTTGGTGACATGGTGCAGCCCTGCAGGATGGCAGACAGTATATTATACAGCGACTAAAGTGTTGGGAGTGTGGGAAGCAATAAAGTACAATTGCTAACCCACAGAGAGGATCTGATATTTCTGATGTGTCAGATTTCTGCAGAGTCACAGCACTATTTTCTGTTTAGCCTCGTCAGTGTCAGTTCTTGTTACAGTCTTTGTGCACAAACTCGTACTCAACTAATATTGATGGTTGGTGCATATTCAAAATTTTTGCATTCTATAAAATATTTCATATTCATGAATTTTCATTCTTGTTTCATCAAAATGTTCCAAAAGGGTGTAAATATTACTCATGTTGCATCAAAGGTCACATATAGAAGAAGAAGCACTGATCTGTGGTTTGTGTTTGTCGACGAGGCTTTATCTAAAGAGAAGCAGCATGTAGTTCCTACTTTGTTCAGTTTATCCCTTCCTGCTGGTTGGCAGCTAACACCAGCTAGCAGATGTCTGCAGATGTGAGACTGATGTCGTGAAACACAAACAGCAGGATCATCTGTTACTGAGACTCAGTAGATGTGGGATATCTGTATTTTTTAAATATGCATAACAATGCCGCAGGTGGTGCAGGTGTTTTATTATTCTTGCTGTCTTGCACATTAAGTCTTATAAAGTTATATGTCTCAATCATGTTTTACTCTTTCAGCATTTTGCAGGAAAAGAAACAAGTCTTAAAATCTTCCCCGAGCTCAGACGGGGTGACACAGTTATTGTTATATCCTTGCCTTTGCTGCTGCAATAACCCACGAGGATCAATGAGCTTTCATCAAATCCAATATTACCAAATGCTGCATGTAAAGGTCACTATATAAAGAGCAACACCTTGAGACTGACAAAACGAAAAAATAGATTGTTTAGTGCTGCAGTAATCGCCAGTCTGTCAACTGTTCTACCTCTGACCTGAGGAGAGGTGTGAACCAGACTAGTATCCGCTCAAAGAAAACATCCTGCCAGTAAAACAATATCTAATAGGCCATGAGTGCATCCAAAATATATAACAAAGTGAGTCAGCCCAGTGTTGAATGGGAGGAAGAGAGCAAAATTGGTATCCTGCGGATACACTCCAAATGTCAGGTCTGGTAAGAAGAAGTCAAGGCAGCCTTGACAGAGCAATATAATTTGAACCCAATTTTGTGACTCAACTAGATATATCTGCTCTTTTTCCTTCCGAGTGAGTGGAAATATCTGCCACTGTCATTTTTAGAGGAGAGGAGGGAGGAAATGAGCCGTGGAAAAGACGGATTTGGAAGATGGGGTGGTGTTTGCGTGTGTCTGTGTGTGTGTGTGTGTGTGTGTGTGTGTGTACGAGAGAGAGGCGACTTGCGCATATGAGCATCAGAGAGAGGAATGGGTTCAGTGTGTGTGGGTAGCACGAGTGCCACACTTATGATCCATACTCTTTAAAAATGTACATTGGTGTGTGTGTGTGTGTGTGTGTGTGTGTGTGTGTGTCATAGCGGGTAAAGAAAGTCTCGGAGAGTGTTTTGTCATCCATGAGGCGCTGTCATCACTGGCGTGAGACTGGGGTGTCAGAGTGTCACCCGTCACTTGTCTTGTCATGTCAGCCATGATCCCGCCGCTGCGTCAATCAACGATCTCCAGGCTGCGTCTGGGTGCAAAGGCAGCAGGGGGGGGGGTAAAAAATCTCCATGTCGAGAGCGACAGAAGTTTGGTGGACTTTTGAGCAAAAAATGTGAACTACAAGAAGTTGCACATACACACACAGGAAGGTGTGTTTTTGTGTCGGGTAGAGAAGAACAAGGAGCGAATCTGAGAGAGAGGAAGTGAGTGGGCATGTATCGACATCTGACTGACAGTCGACTGGAGGGAATCATGAAGCATTCAGGTGGATGTAGAGCAAAAAAAAATAAAAACGTTTGGATTCCAGGAATGGAAGTAGATCAAACTCTAAAGTATTATTCAGAGCTGTGACACCTTTTATAGATACCCATGACACTCAACTCTTCACCCGAATCAAAACAACCGCCAGCTATTGCCTGTCTTCTCGCTGTCTCACTTCTCGCTGCTTCCTCCATTTTGCAGTAATGTCAAGGCGGCAAAAGACACACAGGGTATTGATCACAGCCTCTCGACGTATCTCCGTGGTGAGGTGGAGGGAGAAAGAGGAGGAGGGGGAGGAGGAAGGCGAGGGGATTGTCAGGCGTTAGGAGGGAAACAAGGAGAAGGCGTGACAGGGAGGAAGAGCAAAGGGAGGAAGAAGGAAAGCATGATGGGAAAATCTGATAAATGCAGCCGCTGTCAGTTGGTGCTCTCCTCCAACCAGGGCTAAGAAAATAGATCCCCGGCCTCCCACCTGCCTACCAATCTACTGGTCAATAGGGAATTCCTATTACAGTTGCTGCCTTGCTGGCTGTGGATATGGACTTGACACAACGGACCCACGGGAGGTTATTGGCTGCACTCTCCTTCAATAACCGCTACCCATCTCCCTCCAGCTCGTCTCCATCAATCAGCTCTGTCAGCCCAGTTTGTGGTTTTCCGTGCTTGTTTGTTTCGGCCTTTCCGTCTCCCCTTATCCTTTTCCCCCCCTTCTCCCTTTCTTTCCGTGACATGCTCTCTCCATCTTCTGTGACACATTTCGGACACCTGATTTTCAGCAGCTTCTCTTGCATCAGAAGCTTCTTTTCATCTCCCCTTGCTTGCCCGGCTTTCACACCCTTATTCAATCTCTTCCTCTCCTGCTCTGCCTCCTCCTCCTCCTCTTTTTCATCTCTCCGTCGCCGCATCCGCTGGTCCAATCTGCAGCAGAAAAGGCTCTGTAAAGCTGGGCACTTGTTGCCAGAGAGACAGCGGCCCACGCACAAGTGACCTGTTCATTCATGCCTTATTTGCTGTTATTCAAATAAAGAGTGAGAACATTGTATTGTGCCAACTCAATTCTCTGAAAGGCTCAAACACACACACACACACACACACAAACACACACACACACACACACAAACACACACACACACACACACACACACACAGTGCAGTCAAGGGGATCTTTTCCTATTTCCACTGTCGCTCATCAGACGTGTGGCCATGTCACAGGTCTGGTTTAGAGAAGTGCTGTTATGTTGTGGCAAGCTAGTTAACACCGCACACACTGGTTTGGTTGTACAGGCTGGATGTCAGGGGGTCACCTCTGACACATGCTGCATACTGCAGGGGGACATCTCAAATGAAGGCTGGAATATTTATGATAAGACGATGGTACAAATGCTTCTGGCAGCCACACGGAAGTGGCTAAAGTCAGAGCCACCCACCACTGATGAATAATATAGAAATAATATATGAAGTATATATTATGGAAAGATTCATTTTCCCTTAAAGACCAACTTTTTCCTCCAGATGTGGACCAAGTGGACCGAGGACATTAAACCTAGACTTTATCTTATACGATAGATTAAATGAATCAGAATATATATAATTAGAATTATATAATCATATTTCATATCTTATATTCATTTGTTGTTTCTTTGTAATAACTAATGTGAAAAAAGCTAAAGTTATAATAGAAAATGAAGTGGTCAAATTGAAAAGGCTATTTTTAAAAAAAGTTTGCAACATAAATGCAGCTGCAATATACTGATACCATGTAAAGTGATGAATGTGAAATGAACATTTTTTAAAAATGAAAATGAAAATATCAAAAGACTAGCATGCTACAATCTAATGCTGAAACAATCATGGGATTAACAGTCATGATAAACTGAAAGGATGAGGCTTGCAATCTCAAAGGTTAAGTTTTGGTTTTTAGGTGAAATAATTTCCTAAAACTAAACTGGGCTCTGTAGTTTTTTTTTAAGCAAACGAAGACACTGCATTCGATAGAGATTATTTTCAGCCCAGGATTTGGTGCTCTAGTGAATATTTATGGCAGCGGAACGGTGTGTGTGGGATCGACTCAAAATAAACTACAGTGCCCATGTTCATCGTGAAAAAGAAGCACATCAGGCAGGGAAGCTCATTGATGTGCTTTTAATAGATTTTGAAAAACAATGTGAATATGTGGCATGGAGGAGTGCGATATATTGAGCTTTGGCTACACAGGTGACACTTGTTAGTTAGAACGATTCATTGGTGGTTTTGGGCTTTTCATGGGATTTGTGGACAAGATGTGGGAATTGTCCACTATTTTCTACCATTTTATAAATTAAGCTATTGATTGATTAATCTGAGAAAAAATAATATTCAAATTAACCCTTTATCGGGCAAATGACTATTTTTTTTTATTATTTACAAAAGTGCAAAAATTGTGAAAGATTTTACAACAGAAATAAAGTTTTGTTATGTCCTCCAATAACACTCTAAGGTTGAATTTTTGAATTTCAAAGTATTTTAATGAGTGCCCTATAAAGGGTTAAACAATAATTATTACAAGTCAGAAGCAGCCTATGTCCATTTTCCCTACCATTAAACCAAAGGAACAAATGAAGGTAAATAAACGTAATCCTGAGTTTTCTGATGACAAGATGAGATGCATCACCAACATTTCCCCACCTTTCAAAAGTCATGGGAAGATAAAAATGACCTGCTATTAGCTGTTCTGCCATGACTTAAGGGGGCTGTCACATCCAAAACGATTCCCGTATCCAGACACCTTACTCTCTTTCCAAAGAAGCACTGGTTATGTAACTTAAAGTTTTCTTGTCTTTCCTCGACAGCGGAGTGAACCCTCCGTCTTCCCCCCGCCGTCACCTTCCACGCGAGCCTCAGGCAGTCAATATCAATACTCGACTACAAAACTGTACTGAACACTGCACCACGTTCGGCGGGAAAGGAAAAAATAAGCAAATGAAACCACATGCTCGACCAAATCATGCTCATTCAATGAAGAGAAACTAGGACAGATAGATCCCCTCCTTTTATTTATTTATATTTTTTCCCTGCAGTTTAATATATTCTACTGCGCCTGGCATAAAACTGCCGAGCTCCTCTCCATCGCTGGGAAATACTAGATTGAATTTTGGGGGAGAGAAGGGGAAGGGGGAGAGAGATAGATAGAAAGATTGAGAGAGACAGAGAGAGCAGGCAGTAGGTGGCGAGGGGTGAGGTGGGGAGGGGGGGAGGCTAGAGGAGGGGGGGGGTCATGAAACTAGTAAATCTGTTCATGTAAGCGTACTGGCACAGGGGATGTTTGATTTCTTTTCATATGCCCCCCTTCTGCACATTTCTTCCGGGAGGTGATATGTGAGGACAGACAGACTAAAAGTAAAGAGACAGAAAATGAAATAATAAGGAAACATTCAATCTGACAAGAGCCCGCACTGCTGATATTCAATATTTCTTTAATGCTTTTAAAGTATTATCTTCTTTTCCTATTTCAAAGAGCTGTCACGGAGACACGGAGGGGCTGCTTTTCCTCACTCGTATCTCCCTTTTTACCTCTTCCTCCCCCTCCCACTGTGCTCCCCTTCCTCAGTCTACGATTATACAGTACAGCATGTGATGTAATGAATCAGTGTTTACAGTAAATATGGGATTGGAATTGTGCTTGGCGACCCGACAAACCCCGGGCAACATCCCTGCACTGCTCCCTCTGCTCAATATCCAACAATGCTCTGGCAAGAAATAGAAATGAGATGTTATCCACCATATCCCATCATACACCCCTGAAGACACACACACACACACACACACACATATACACACACACGGTTGTGCCCCATATCATTGCATGGTGTCCTCCATTGTGGCTCCTTGTCTTAGTAGCTCACAGCTGCGCACACACACACACACACACACACACACACACACACACACACACACACACACACACACACACACACACACACACACACACACACACACACACATTGTGCTGGTTTGGCTTCCCTACACGCACCAACTAGAATCACACACATGCAGAAACACACACTCATCATACATAGATCAGCACATGTTTACAGCTCTGATCAAATTCAGGACAGCAAAGATGAGAGTGAGCACACTGTTAAATCAGGCAGAAACGTACTTTTAAGGAAATTCATCAGGCCTCCTCTCTGCTTTTTTCAAACAACCAAAAGACAAAACAAGAACTCAGGAACTGAATCAGGAACTAATGTTTTCACGCAAAGAGACAATCATCACTCAATCATTGTATTCCAGGGGTGTAAAGATCAACTGATGTGTGTTACAAAACAGATACGAGATCTGGGTTTATCAATACAAAAATCACAGATCTGACTAATTTTGCATGACTGCTCTGGAAAGCAGATTTATCCAGAATATCATGCTCTGTTGTCATTTCATGTTACATTAACTATTGTTTATGTGTCCTTTTCCTGGGTATTTTAAATATATATTTTTTCAAAATTGTTTAAATGATTAATTCGTTTCAGTCACACTATAAAATTTTGAAAGGTAAAAATATAAATTCTGAATTCGGCTGATTCAAATCACACTGAACTGGCTTTGAAATTCTGAGCATCGTTTCGTTCTATTTTGTAGAGTGGACTCGAATCATCTGAGACAGAGAGATATACACCCCATTGTTTTTTTTACTGCAGCTTGGCTCTGATTTATGTTGGAAAGGTGTCCTGCGAAGGCAGAAAGGCAGATTGGAAACGCCAGCACGCTGACCTCCCTTTGAAACTTTACAACTTGGCCACCGCACTGAGGCTTCACTCCTTGGCTCAAACCTGGAAGAGTCCAAATCACATCACCTCAGTCTCTGATACTGTTGCATCCACTTTGGCTTATTTTCACTTTTAACAAACAAAAGCACATGGAGACGTTACAGAGCCAAACCTGAGGTCAAACGCTGTACTGATGCCCAGTTCAACACACGCTTTATACTTGCTCAAGTAAACTCTGGCCCTGCACTTTCTTCTACAGCTGGTGATTACATTACATTTCGCCTTGGTTTCTTGAATAAAGCCCTTTGTGGAAAAGGGTTAATATATATCAACATAGACCAAATCAAAGAATGTGGCAAGAGGATCTCTCATTGCAGCATTCTGAGCAATGTCATAATTTAGCTTCGTCAATCTGTCTTGATAGGAAACAGTTAGATTTGGGTCTGTGAAGGAACTGTGGAGATGTAACGAACACAGAAACTTGGTTGAATCTCATATGGAAGAAAAAGAGGCCTGAGATTTACTGTACAACTTATGAAAACGCAGACACATCACCACTAAGATATTAACGGCTTTATATTATTCGTCTGCTCAGATAGGCTGCTCTACTCTCTGTGAAAGGAAATATTATCAGGATTTAGAAATAATATATCTACTGAGGATGACTTCTATTGGCCTATAAAATATTACCACCCCCATTCAAAACACATCCAACAAGCCTTCAGTGCTGAAAGCTCTATCAAGCTATGGTGAATAGAGGGACTAAAACTGTCTTCTTCTTCTCTGCTATCTCAGTGTGGGGGGGCTACTACTCCGGGCATTCTGACTTTCGTTGGCATTCACGCGACACAATGGACTTTCACGTCAAAGTGTATTAGCGATAAATGCAAGAGAGAGCAAGTCATGACAGGGATCACAAAGGTGGAGGTTGTGTATATGTGCAGATGACCGCGCGTGTGTGTCCGAGGAAATCTGCACCGCATCTCATCAGTATTCGGAGCGAGTGTGTCCTGTTTCCATCCGACGCCACATGCCCACCCCGAGCTCCCGTCTCCATGATGCAGAGCACGTGCGTGTCCATGCGCAGAGGCGACACACGCGCGTGGTGTGTTTAGAAGTCAGCTGTGAGACAAGTGGAAAAACTACAGTGTGATGAAGGCAATAATAAAACCTGTCTGCACAAACTGTAGTTTGCAGAGGAAATGTGATTCAAGACATTTAGGAAAGTTGCTGTTGTTTTCTGTGATTAAAAAACAAAAAGGAGCCTTGTGTTTTAAGTTTTTATGTATCTGAAACTATGGATGTGAAACATTTAGATTACGGCATTAAATCTCTCGCTTTCAGATTCAACCTGAGGATTATGTAACACACAAGCCCAGGTAGAGTTCCCGGCAGTTTGCTGGTGAACTTTTTGAAAGATGCCGCATGCAAATATGCTCCATACATATGCTAATAGCCTATGCGAGGCAGCTGAGCTCGGCTGTGAAACTCAGAACAGCGATACTCAAGCCGTCATTATAACCAGCTATTTGCAGAAATGCTGTATTCTTAACAAGGAGGAAGTGCACTGTAGTACCAGCAGTGTTTATCTGTGGTTAAAATAGCCACGGTGACAGTCTTTGAAAATGTGGCACTGCTCCTGTGAGTTAACCCTAAAAACCACGAACCATCATGCAGCTTTAACACTAACCAAATAATCAATGTTAACAACTTCAATCACTTAACAACCCCAATCAGTGCGCAATGTTAATGTCTCAGCCTTTCCCATAAACAGGGTCTACAATGACAGCACCGAGAAGAGGCCTGTCACACGGAGAGCCGGGAATCGCAGGCCTGTGTAATTAGAATCGATAATTCATTTTCCCCTTTTCTGCCACCGTTCCATTCAAACAACCCCTCGCACGCTATCAAGAGAGCTTCCAAATCTCTTCAGGGTCGCAGTAATTGGACTGGGATTTTTTTTCCTTTCCCCTCCACTTCTTCTTTTTGCACCTCAACAAAATCTCATCAGCTAAATGCAGAGGTGAGCATTCTTCTTGGGGTAATTGTCTTCGACTGCCATGTGAAGTTTTCGCTGCCCTTTTCCAGGTGCTGGTATTGTTCTTTTTGGGCTGGTTAATTTGGGGAGAAGAAGGAGATTTTGCGTCGCTGAGTGTATGGGTGCCAGACAACGAGGGTGTCATGCTATTTATCCCCTCTGCTATAATGGAGCCTATTTAAGGTCTGAAACCTAATGCTTGCTCTCTGTAAGTGGATGAGCAACAGGACTTGGATTTCCATGTGTACTGGCTGGCATAATTATAGTAGTTCTTCAGTTCCTTCACTTGGCTGGTGGATTTAATCACAGTCAACCAAGCTGTCCATTGTGTGAATGTGCTTATTCAAAAATCTTGGCACCTCCTCTATCTGTGCATTTGAGCAAAGGTAATCACACCCTGCTGCTAATATAACCGACTTAAATTGCACGTCTTCAAATTCTGTTTCACTCCCTCGATAGTTGGGGCAATTTTCTTGACAAACCCATGATGATTAACATGTACATACATCATCATCATTCCCAGCATGGCCGCCAACATTGATCACCACCGTTACTGTCGTTACCAACGTCATCAGCATAATTTTGACTGCAATCACCATCATCATCGATCAGTATTGGTGTGACCGTCGTAATCACTGTCATCATCGCCGCTGTCGCCGTCGCCGCTGCTGTCAAGTGCAGGACTCACATCACTTTAAACTTGTGAAGCGAATCACAGTCAGTGTCAGGCAGGAGATTGCTCTGGGACATTGTAAAGATCATGGCTACCTAAACATGTCTTAGCTTCCGCATAGGCACACTACAGCTGCACATTTCTATCTGTGGGTGTCACCCACAGAGACATAGATAATGGCGGTTGTGAATGGCTTCTCTGTCACTCTGCCATTCCCATCTCCCTGGCTGGGATTTAATGTGACACTTATAGCTATTGCATGGCTTAGCCCCCAGATAGCAGGGAACCACGCCTGAATGAAAATGAGATTGTCATCTGTCAGCTACACCCATCAAACCACTGGAAGACTGACAAAGAGGTTGGGAGAAAGATTGAGAGCGTTACTTGGTGATGGAGAGGAAGAGGAGGAACCCTGTAGTTGCCTCTTATATTGGGGCCCCATCATAGATGTCCTTATCTGAAAGCGGCAATGCTAGCATGGCTCAGATGGCACAGAATACAAATGCGGACAGACATGAATAATATCCTGCAGACATATCATGCAGGTCTCTCACCCAGTGGGATTTTCCATCTGAGCTACATGCTGTAACACACTGGTATGCATACAGGGCAAAGAAGTTCCCCATGCAAGGACTTTTGTAAATCACTTGTTACATGTTGAGCAAAAAAAGCACAAAAACACAACTGCAACGACTACAAAGGGATTCTCTCGTTATTTCCTGACATGTTCCTCAGATATACAGCTCAGTCTGTAAGTATTTGGACGCTGAAACGTTTTTCTTCCTTTCATTGTTTTGGCTTCGGTCCAGCACGGTGGATTTGAAATGAAACAGTGACTGTGAGGTTAAACTGCCGACTTTCAGCTTTGAGGGTGTTCACATCCATATTAGAAGAAGACTGCAGGACTGTTATACATCGTCTCCTACTGTAGGTACAACACAGCTGAACGATGATCATATATAAATGTCAAAGCAAGTATTTAGGGTCAGTTAGTAGAATCATGTAGATTGTGGATTGGCAAGTAATTCTCCTGACCTCAGTCCAACTGGGCATCAGGTTCATTCACTACAGATATAACAGTGGGACTGGCTACAGTGCTCAGACAGGATACCTATGAACTGCTGATGTCTTGGGATTGCAGACTCCAGTTGAGGATTTGCAACCAAATATTATATATTACAACTTTGGAGGCGCCCTGGTGGCCTTGAGGTGAAAGTGCAGACCAGAACTGCAACATTCGTGGTTTGTGTCCATGTGATGACCTTTGTTGTATGTCATTGCCTATACCTCTCTCCTTGATGCCTGCCATCGCTCTACTTTTGTTTGTCAATTAAAGATATAAAATTTCCAAAAAAGGTGATGTCATTTAATTGCATGCTAATTCTTCTCATTACTTTCGGTTCCCTGAAACTGGGTCGCTATGCAAATGCTTCCATTTGTCATGTAAACACCCTTAATTTCACTTCAACCCTTAAAGTCATTGTTTAAATTCAAATCTAATGTACTTCAACAATATATGCTACTTTCCCAAAACTCTCAGGCTGTATAATAGCACGAGGAGTCTTATGAGTGCTTGCTGAAGGTGATAGCAGAGGGAGTGGGAGGCCAGGGAGTCGAAATCAAATTAGCATCACAATAAATCAGCAGCAGAGAGACAGCAGTCAGAGTAAAGGTGAGGGTAGAAGGCCATGGATTTTCTGCCACAGAGGCGACTTGCTGTCAATCAGCTGCCTGGGGGAGTGCTGTAACCGAGAAGGCAAAAACCACAAACATTCACATACATGTAATACTAAACCTGCATGTCACAGAAGCGTACGCACACTCTCACGTGCATACTTCCTTCAATTCATTGATTCTTCAAAAATAAGAAATCATTGACTGAGGCCAAGTTGACTGTCTGTGTTGACAGTGATCGATATTGATGTCCCGAGCTACAGTGGGAGCAGAGCTATAGAGTAGGTGCCTTGAATTGCATTATCGCACGGTCGCATACACAAACATAGACGAGAACACACACATGCACACTCGCACTCACACACATACACACACACACACGTACCGGTTGGTAATTAGTCAGCCTGACAGAACATCCCATGGCAAGTGAGGACAACTACAGCTGAATTAGACCAGGGAAGCTACTCCAGCAAACATACACACAGTCGCAGACTTACACACAGTCACCAGGGAGCGTCTCTGCACAGTATGAGGGTCTAATTAAGACACAGAGATAATTGGGGTATGGAAGAGAAGGGGGGGTCAGTGTATGTGTGTGTGTGGTTATGTTTATTTCAAAGAGATGCTCAATTACTCAGAGCAACAGAACACATGCGCACAAACCCCCGACAAGGCTTTCCCATGGGGGGTCAGACGGAAAAAGGAGAAAGGTACTGTGGGGGAAAGCGAAAGGACAACAGGCCACAGACAAACACACAGGCAGGGACAAAAAGGCATGTACAGAAGGGATATGTGCCAAAGTTAGCAAGAGAGATGCAGGCTGAGAGGTCACAGAAAGAGAGAGTGAGAAAGAGAGCGGGGGGGGGGGGGGAGAGAGAGAGAGAGAGAGAGAGAGAGAGAACACCAGATGAAAAATGAGGCTTCCTTGCAGACAGGCCTCAGACGACACCACACACTCCCAACGCAGCAGAGCCTTGGGGATACACAGGGAATTTTGGGTAATGCGGTCCGACGTGCCACAGCTCAGTGGCCCCCTGACTGGCTGCTCTGATTGGGCTGACGAGCTCACAGGGGGGATGGGTCACAACGAAGGTTCCTGATTGGCCACCGTGTTTCCGGAGGCAGCCTGTGAGATCGCAGCCTATGTAGGTTTGTCCTCAGACTAAGGTCGATAAGCAGCTGAGAGTAAGCTACACAGCATTTGTCAACAGCAGGCGATAGCACGGTTTCATTCCCGCGCTAAAATTGGACAAGATCTTGTCTTCGGTTTCAACACAGACAAACTGCATCTTTTATCTCGCAGCTAAATGTTACTATTTCACTTCAGGTCAATAAATTATCTTAGCAGGAAAGTCAACAGGTTCAGGCGTGTACTCTGCAACAAAACCACTCGAGGCACTTACTGGAATAAATGCATAAAAATATCTCCATGAAAATATGAAGAAATGAATACCTTCACTGAGTCACATCATTACGTGAAGGTATCAACTACAGTCATCACACACATTCGCACAAGCTCTTCAATAAAAAGCAAAGTAATTGCAGCAGATTTGATTTGTGCTTGTGTGGATGCATTTATGTCCGATATTTTTAAGAGGGCTAAGCTGTGACTTTGAAGGTCCTGGATGCCATTTCTAAAGACACCCATGCCCTGAAAACTCTACTGTACTTATTTAAAAACACATCCTGGAGATACACATTTACTTTCATCTTTCCAGTACGAGCCCTCCTGCTCACTCAATCATTATATCTTGCAAGCATGCATGCATTTTTAACCTACGGCTCCTCGCAGATTTCCGCAAAAGCCACAGAAATGCTTACCAGTACAACCGTCAAGCACATGGAGTGATATTAGTTTAATGCAAGACATGATTAATTGAGAACCGGAGAGACTCTGTGGCCCCGTTCTAGTTGCATTTAGATACAGAGGCACGTCTCCTCAGTATGAACTGGCTGTCCTTTGGTTGCAATGTCATGTATCATGCATTAGCTAACATATTAATCACCATAAAGATGACTCAAATATAATTAGATTTTTCCCCCAGTGCATGGCTGATTTGGTGTTTCACTTCCTCAGTGTGAAGTTGAGGTCATCTCTCCACCGATCCCCCAGCAGGAATGTGAGCTCGGGGAAGTGTTAGGGGCTATCCCTCACCTCTTCTCATATTGGGAATGTCTCTCGCCCTCTCCCTCTCCACCTCCATTTCTCTCTCCTTCACAGATATGAATGGTGCTTTTATGGATGAGCCGCCTAATGAAGGATCCATCTTCAGTGATTAACATTTTCGCAGGCCCGGGAATCGTCTGCGGGTTCAATTATCACTCAGGAGCCCACCTATTGTTCAGGTGGCATGCGCCTGCTAAGTGGAGGTTTATACCTTCAACATTGTGCATTAGTGCACATCAATTATGCAGGTGGCAGCAATTACATATTTATGTATTCTGATAATTACATTTTTAATACAGCAGATGTCAGCCTCATTTATAGCACTTAATGAAAATGAATGACAGCCATTTTATAGGGAGAAGTTCAGCCACGTATTTCTGAAAATACGAGTCAGTTTCACATGGGCGAGTTCGGCTGCGTTGTGAATGAAAATGATGTTTCCTTTATTGATTAGGAGACCTTAAATAACATGAGGCTCTAATTTCATTGCAGGGATCATGATGAATTTGCATAATCGCGCACTAAGTGCTGCACTACAAAATGGCTGCTATACATACATCCCCCATGTGAGCATGTGGTTTTCATTAATCGGCTGAGTGGAGCTGATACTTATGCAATACGGTAAGTACTCTATAATGCGGTACATCATTATTTTTCACTCAACTTTGCGAGGTTATGAAAGCCATAGAACATGCCAATCAGCTCCTCTATACGTTGTCGACCAATTGTACAGCACTCTTGCGTAACCGGGCTCGTACTGTATGCTATAAAAGGAACAAACTGGGGCAAAAGTTTGCAGGGAAGGACTCGGCTGCATGAGGGGTGACACTCCTGAACAGTAAAAGGACTCTGTACCCAAATTCATGATGGCAGTTCGTCCAGCTACTGACAACTGAAAAGTGAGTCACCGGCTGTGAGTGGCATCCCCACAAAAGAAGCCCAGGAGAGAATTGACAGCAATTCAAGAGCAATTTGTTCTGATTTTTTTGGGGGGGAAATGTTGCATTTACAGTCCAGTCATTTGTACCAATGCAAGATTCATCACATGCCCGTAAGGAGAATGACTCCACACACTAATGTCACATTTCCAGAAATATCTCTGCTTCAGTCAGCGAGGAGCAATAATGAAAGGAGTGGGCGACGTCATCACACGCCACAGCCTCCGTACACTGGAGCCCTCTGACACGATTCTTGCTTTGAACTTTTCTGTCATGCCTCATCATCACCGCAGACGCGCTCGTATACCGAGCACTTCCTATACCCCAAGGTGTGTGAATTATTTGGTGGCCATTAGGAGCAGTGCTGTGTTCTTGGAATGAAGATTGTTGTCATCAGCCAAGATGCTTCGGAGAGCCACTCTAAATGCAGATTTCACGAAGCGTTTGACAAGTGCAAGGAGACAAGCCATTGGGAAATAACCTCAACTATAATCAAATAAAAACACAAGAGGCCTTCAGTTCCACTTAGCTCTTTGACAGGTGAGCTGGCCACTGCTATGAGGACTCCAGGAAATCCAGGGTCTAATTTTGGGATGGAAGACAGAAAATTTGTCTTCACGGTGCTTGATTAATGGAATTTCTACATAGATTTTATAGTGTATTTCTTAAACTACAAAACGCCATAAATAAAACCGTAAAAAAACGACAACAGTAAAACAGTCCCTTAAACCAAACAGATTGAGCCTCCATAAAAAAAACAAAACTGCCAATTGTTTCTCAAACTATTGCCATATTTCTTTGGATTACACCATGTTGTATTCGCCTTGATTTTTCATGCTTTTCTTATTACAGCTTGTTGTTTTCATAAAGTACAAAGTCATTTCTTGACAGAC
Organism: Centropyge bicolor; assembly: GCA_037975185.1. NCBI lineage: Eukaryota > Metazoa > Chordata > Actinopteri > Pomacanthidae > Centropyge > Centropyge bicolor. The sequence goes on along the minus strand of JBBMOC010000004.1, from coordinate 7,567,414 downwards.
GATTAGATATTCTGAACGCAGCCTTATCTGTGAAGCTTATTGGCTATGAAGTGCAAAATTGGACATGGCTCCCCTGGGTGCAGGCCAACACTTCTGTCTGGGCTTAGTTAAGTTTATGGAGCTCGTGCATCAAATCCACTTGGCAGAGGAGGGCCCCACACAGACAGAGAAAACTGTGAATATGAGTGTGATGTTAACGAGACATGCGGGGGCCGTCGTGACATCCACAGATTTTTGGCTTCTTTTCTCTCTCTAGTGTCAGTGCCGTGTTGTTGACTTGTTTTGATGGCTGGCGAAGTTAAGGGCATATGTAAATGATAACTGATCGATACCTGCCAGCACTCACAGAGAAACTGGGCCTCGGTTTGAGCTGCAATGCATTCTTGTCTATCAACCACAGACTTCTGGCCTAAATTGAAAATCCAATACTCGTTTATGGAGCTCCAGATATTGCGATTAATTAAATTTTTGTCATGCCGTCAGTCTTTCGCCTCCTTTCCCCACTGGTGATTCATGGGGTGGAAAAGCAGAGTCCATCTTCCTTACTGTCTCTCATTCGCTCGTCCTCCTCCCCCAGCTTTCTTGCTTGAGGAAAGATTCCAGAATGAAAGAGATGTCAAAAAGAAAAGGAAAAAAAAACACAGTCAGAAAAATGACAGGCCGGTGTCAAAACAATTCACCCGCGGTAATATTTGTGCAAAGGAGCTTTAACATGGTGACAGAAATGCACATACAATATTCATGAGATGGATCTCAGGAGCTTCTCAGATGGGTTTCATGCGCGAGCTGGTGATTGACTGGCTTATAATTGTCTTGGTCATCAATCGAGCAACACTGACAAGGACAAAAAGGACATTCAACAAAGGCGTGAAATGTGAGAGAATGCCAAGACTCACAGTGAGCTAACAAGCCGTGCCAGTAAACAATGTTGTCCCAGCATCTGCATTACTTGACAAGGAAATTAATACTCCCGAATGAAGGATGTTGAATAAATTAGGTAAACAAGTGTCTTATCAAAACAGAAAATAATTCTGAATCGGGGAAAATAAATCAAAACCTGCATTTTACTGCGGCTGATAATCCCCACACACATACTGGCTTTCGAGCGCTTCCCCCCCCCGCTCTCCTCCATCAACCTTCGCCCCCATGTGTCCCCGCAGCCTCCACGGTGAGACTCCGCGGCAACCTGTTGCCTTGGAGACAGTAAGGCTCCAAAAATGTAGTGTTGAAGCGGCAACGAGCAGACGGACAACGTTTCATTTGCTTGCTGTTAATTGAAGGCCGTGTTTGTTTCCTGAATCTTCCTGAGACTTAATTGTTTTTCACATGAACGCTTTTGACAGGTAAGAAGCTTATCCTGTCATACAAACATTAAGTTGACACCGGCCGTTGCTTTACATCTCACTGTCGACTGCCACATGACAGCCTAATTATTGTTTAAAAGCAGCAGCTTGGACATTATTTCAATTAAAACTAACTGGAAGGCTGTCAACTTGGGCCAAATCCACTTCCACGATAGAGGAAGTCGTTATCATGCTACTGTACTGCTAGTAATTAAGTAAAGCAAATTGCAACTGGTTATTATCTTCTAATTAAGTCTAAGTCAGTATTCACCTCCCCCTCTCCTCTTGCATCATCGTCAGCATCATCAACAGCCTTTTCTTCTGCCTCTATACTGTACTTGTCCCATTTACTGCCCTAAATCCTTCAGAGAGGCTGCGCTGCGCATTCTATCACAATACATCAACTCCTTCGTTCCCACTTTTCACATTTGAAGTATTTCCTCCACTTCTCCCGGATCCTCTTGGCATGCAGTCTTCCACAAAGGGATGGTTATGCTGGTTCTCTCCACTGGGGAAACAAGCAGGAAATTGATGGATGAGTGGGCTGGAGCTTGCCATTTCCCAAATCACGTCCTGAGGATCTAAAAGCAAAAGGGGGGTGAAAACAGGATGGGGGCTCTGCTGGTATCAATCCGCCCGCTGCCTGCCCCTGACGGATCGCCCAAACCACTATCCATAATTACCTGCTTGTTAACAGGAGAGCGAACACAGCGGACCAGGGGAGGAAGTCCCTCCACACAAACATGCTTTCCAGTCTCTGTTATGCCACCTCTTGCTATGGATACAGTTGTGGCTAGCCCTTGAATGTTTTGCTCATTGTGTCTTGTTCAGCAAGATGGGCATCAGTCATCAAACTTTGGCTTAGGGACAACCTTGCTACGGTCAATGTAATGGAGTGCTGGCCGGCAGCTCTGGACCCACAGATTGATGCTGGTGTGTTGATTAATGCCAGGGTACACCCGCCCAGGTTAGTGGAGGCCTGACAGCTTTATTGATAAATTAAACAGATGGCCACATGAAAAGCATAAATCTCTCAACTCCTCTCCCAGCTTTTATTCATCCTTGAGCATTCCTCAGAGCTAATCTGAGGCGGTGGTTTGAAGTCCTGTCATCTCGGAGGCGACTAAGTCTGTTTGTTTTACTGGTGTCTGCAGATATCAGTTTGGGATTAGAATTCAAGGTCGTAAAAAAACAAGCCTTTCAAAGTTCACAGAGTCACTGGACTGGAACTTCTTGTTAAATTCACAGTCAATGTTTAGTTCACTTTGATGTCTTGGTTCACTGAATCAAATGTAGCCCAGCAGATCTAAGTGAAACTAATGCAAAGGAACGTCCTTAAAGTCAAAGTTTTGACTGTAAAAACTGGTCAGGTCTACCGCAGCAAATTAGTGGCGGAACTGCCTATGTAGGTCACAGACAGCCTTTTAACATCCACCATCGTTATTTGATCAGAGTTAACAAAGCTGATCAAATAACGAGCCGGCTCAAGCAGGAGGGAAACAAATCTTAAACCAAGGGCCCAGACCCAATCCATCAGGGATCCGAACAGGACGAGAGGAGGAGCGTAAAAGGAAATTAAATCAAAGGGAACAACACAAGGACTCAGATAGAAAGATAATGTCCACACCCCATCCCCACACACATCCCTCTTTACATTCCCCTCCGTCGTCTCTCCTACCAGACAGATGGATGCACTTTTGAAGAGGAGTCTGAGGAAACTTTTAATGAACAAGAAGCTGGCTGAGGGGCTTTTTGAATTATCTCATGGTCGATAAGCACCCCACAGCGCAAATGGCAATGCGAAGGGCTTTGGTCAGATAAACAGCATCTTTTCAGAAGGAGAACAGAGGAGGGAGCTGACACTCGAGGAGAGATTAGCAGGGTCTCTTTTCAGGGCTTGTCAGGCCCATTGGACAGGAGTCGAAACCATGAAAGAGAGAAGAAGAAGAGTAGGAGGCGCCACGGCAAAAAAAAAAAAAAAAAGCCTCATTTCAAAGATTGTTTTCACCATCTTGAAAATGTGTTTGTGTGCCATGGTTACTGGCTAATTAAAAAATAAGATGCTTAATGAATTGGGCAAAAACATTTAGTTGAAACTTAGTTCAAGGAATTTTGTCAATCAGTTGAATTTTTTTTGTCCCTAACATAAAGCACCCAAAAACAGCACCCACATATGATTCTTCTTTCTGAGTATCCCTCTGTATTAAATCCAACAACGCCAACGCTCAGTGCCAATGCTGGAAGTGGTGTGACCTCAATGTATTGAGGTGAAAAGTGAGGGTGTGGAGGAGTATGAAGCATGTCTGGCATACAGGAGTTGGCTTATTAAAGTTTGCCTTTTTGTTAACCATAACTACTGCTACTTTCTCTAAGCCTAAAGGAATGTTTTAATTGCCTAATCCTAACCATACCATAATTTATCTGCCATAACCATCACCTTATGAAAACGTACCCACACCACACACAGATATTACAGAGAGGGAGAATTTTAAAAACGTCATAAAGAAACACTGATTTCTGGGTCTTGCAGAATCGTCCAATATCAAGTTCATGTCTGTCAACCAGGAGAATCATGAACCCAACTAAACGCTCTATTTGATTTGCATTTTTGTCTGGGGATCAAAGCTCACGACCTTTGACTTTTTGGAATTGCTGTCACAATCTCTCTTTGATATCCTCAGATCAATTAAATGCTCCCACGGGAAGTGTGGCAATTGCACCAAGGTTAAGGAACAAAGGTAGGGTTGATTGATTAGCCGGTGCCCAGCCACGCAAAACAAACAAAGAAGCATGATGGATTCCCCTGTGTCTCAACCTGGTGAGACTGAAAACATCACGGCTCAGACGCAGGCTTCTGCAAGCCGGCTTGGCATATATGAAGCATGCAAATGAAAAGAAAGCAGGCAAAAAGAAAATAAATAAAGAACCTGCTTGTATGCAAACCTGTTCCAATATTATATCAGCGCACAAAGACGATCACAGGAGGTATGAACGTGAATAAACACACACTGATTCCTGTGCTCACACGCGCACACACACCTGCAGTGTTGCATCCTGCCAATATTGAGAATTTTAATATCACACTAGACAGAAGACTTGTAAAGCTGCTTATTATCCTGTGATGGTTATTATTTGGCATTGTGGAGGGAGATGAAAAACGCACTCCTGCATTACTGTCGAGAAGATAACCCGGCACTGTAAGTCATCAAAAATATTTGTAATACATCCGCTGATTTTCTCATATTCTTAAATATGTTTATGGGAGGCCATTCATCAGCGTTAGCGCTTATTAAAAAATGCAATAAAAATAAAAAATACATGGCGACACAGTGTTTGAGTGAATTATGGAAGAGCTGTTTGAAGGCGAGGGAGTTCTGTTACATTTTTCACACGGTGTCAGTTCGAGGGAGTCAATCTAAATTTTCTGCAGCCCGTGCCTTTAAATCAGATCTGCCATCATTTACTGCACGCCAGACGAGAACTCGAGACATTAGAGCCACCAGTCGTTCGCTGCATTGATCCCAGCAGCAAGAATGAGATCAACCTGTTCGCCTAATGGACGGCCTCCCACCGGGAGCTGAAATGGCTGAGTTTGATCCCAGCAAGACCAGTATAATTGTCTTAGCACGTCTGGGTGTTGTTTGTGTACAAATGTGTGTGGAACCCAGAGTGAAGCGGTGAGCCTGCTGAGACCAGGCTTCAGCATTTTTACAGGGCTTTAAAATCTTTATTGACCTGTGAAGGTGAATGTTTTAATGACCTCTCATAAGTAGGGAGGTATGCTATGTGGTTAATGTGGTAAATGGGATGCACCCTTAATTGAGCTGAGCTCTGCATGTTAAGTCAGGTGAGATGATGCGCACTGATAATTTTGAAGGAAGAAGCATTTTCATCTCAGGAGGCTGAAGATTGGAATGTGCATCGCTAACTGTATTATTATGAGGATCCTGAACGATGTTGCGCATTCATTTTAGGCCAGAATCTGTAAATTTTCCGAGACATGTGAATGTTTTGTGTCAAGTCAAAATGATGAAAACGACTGAGAAAATTACACCCTCTGTGATTTCTTCTTGTTTTCATTTCCCCAAAGAAACTCCTTCACGCTCTTCCTCGGCAAGCAGTAAACATAAAGTGTCAGCCTGCATTTGCAATTTTACCAAACAAACTTCTATCTCCACGTAAAGCCCGTTAGGTCCAATCAATGCCAGCGAACTGACACCCGCAGATGAATCTGTTAGAAAAATCCCTTAGCCGGGAGAATAGGCGAGCAGTGAGAGCCTTGGCATTCCTAAGGAGCTATCTGTCATTATGATCTGAGCACACGCCAGAAACAGATGATATACAAACATAATATCATTTGCTGGAGCTTATCATGCATGGAATATAATTTTTCAGGATGGCAGGAGGGGAGAAAAGAGCTAAGAATGCATTTCTTTGGATCATTTCCAATTTCTTTAAAGTGATTTGTTTTGTTGCTTCATTCCTCTAATAGGCAAAGAGTAATGGTATGTGTTGGCTTGACCAGCATGACAGATATGTTCGCGGAAAACATGTAAATGTGAATGAATTTTACGGGCTGCTGAACACAAAGTCGTGCAGGAATGAATCAGGACAACACGAATGATCAAACAGAGATGAGTCTGGGATATTGTTCATAATCTCAGATAAAGAATTATTTCAAAATATGACACATATAAGTGCATTTTCTGTCTGTACTTTTTGATAAAATACTATAATCTTAAAATGTTAATGCAAACGGACACATTTTTCAGGTCAACTTAGTGCAGCCAAATAGTGTGAAAGACATCCAAGAGTCCTTCAGATCTGTGTTAGTGCTGCCTCTGTGGATTTAGTGGGTCAAGGGGAGCTGGGCACAGCAGGATGGTATGAGCTCTGTGGGAAAAGTGCAAGGTACCAGACAAGGTCTGAGGAAGGGCAGCTTTTGATTAAGACCTTTCTACTACACTGCTTATTTGGAATTTCTACCTGCACTGTTGCTTTAATACAGTAAGGTGATAAGTATTGGCAACCCTGTTAGGTTTTAGCTCTGGGTCAAGAGCGGGGTGCTGTAGCAGATGAATTGCAACACACTCTATTGGTAGTTTCTATTAAAAGCAAGGCTTAGCTGGATGGGTTTCTTAGCATATTTGTGGAGTGCATATTTCACCTGGATGACAAGTTGTGTGTGTGTGTGTGTGTGTGTGTGTGTGTGTGTGTGTAAAGGGGTGGCACGATTTATTGGGAAATTGGGTCATTGCACTGTAAGTCATCAAGGGAAAGAACAGGAATCACATCACACAGAAGAAATTATAAGCAACATTAAATCTCAGGTGTCCTAATAAGATCTCTTGCCTTTCAGCATACTTGCGTCATGTTATTAAACTTTCTCAACGGGAGTAAAAGTGCAACCATAAACTATTTAAAAGCACAAAGAGGAAAATCTCTGAATACTTAATTTGTTAAAAAAAGGAAGAAAGGAGGTAGCACAGAACACTATTTCAGCCGTGCAAATCTCATCATAAAGCCACACATCATTTCACCTCTTCATTGTTTACTCTGTGCAATCACAGCTTCATATAAGCTAAATGTAACTGCCATCATTACTTCAGACTCCATCTACCTCGGTTTGGTATTGGCATGAGCTCCTAGTCTCGATAAAGCAGATCCAGGACACAGTCTCCGTTTTAATTCGCTGGGCCAGCAGCTTTGGGACTGGGGGGGTGGGGGTGGGGGGGGGACTCTGGCTCTGATGTGCTAACAGATGATACCTGAACTCTACTGGTGAGGAATCCAGGCACTGATGCCCAGTCAGGGCTCAGCAACGCAGGCTGATGGACCACCCCAGGGGGACACAAGTAGCTACCCAAGCATGGCAGATAGGAGAGAGACAGAGAGGGAGCAGGGAGGAGAGGAAGTTAAGCTTCGAAGGAGAGGAAGGAGGGCTGGGTAGTGGAGCAACCAGGAGAGACAAGAGGGAGAGAAGGGACTGTAGACCGTAGACACAGCGTTCACCTCCCTGATTGCATATAGTTTGCTTAAGAGCTGCCGACGAACAACTCTGAATTTCAAGATCCAGAAAACATGTAACATCATGTAACATGTGGCATCAATAAACTGCTCACAGCATGTTAATGTCGCTCAGACTTTGATTGTTTCACATCAAAGAGCACCAAAGGGATGAGAGACGAAAAATGACAGTGAGTGAAGCTTTCTCAGGAGGGAGTGCTCAGTCTCTGTTGAAAGATCTTCTTAATGCCATGAGATTTGTTGACGTAGAGGAGTTGGTTGTGGAGGAACTCAATTGGCTCTACTCAACTGAGTGCCGATCTCAGCCCTGAACACATTTGGGAGGAATTAGAACATCGACTGCGAGCCAGGTCTTCTCATCCAAAACCAGTGCCTGACCTCACAAATGCTCTCTTGGCTGAACTGGCACAAATTCCCACAGACACACTACAAATTATTGTGGAAAGCTTTCCCAGAAGAGTGCCAACTGTTGTAGCCACACAGCAGAGTCCAACTCCATATTAATGACCACAGTTTTAGAATGAGATGTCCAACAAGTTCATTGCTGTGACGGTCAGGTGTCTACTGATTTTTGGCAATATTGTGTATTTTGTAAATCCAGAAATTAAACAAGACATTTTTTTTCTTGTTTGACTGAAGTCCAAAACAATAAAGTAACAGAAATTATACAAATGTAATAAAGGAAATGAACTTGGATAAGAGACCCAGGGTGCTCCTCTCATTTCCATCACATCAGAAGCTCTGCAGACAAATGCCAATGAGTAAGCGGCTTCTTAGAAAGTGGTATGTTTGAAATTGAGCGTGATCGGGCAGCTGTGGAGATTATGGCCATACTGTGGTGTGGCCAGCGGCTGAGAGAGAGCGAGCCCTTTGCCAACAAGGGCTGAAACAGAGACACGGCGGGAAGCATTAAGGGGCTTTCCAGATAGAAAATCTTGTTCAGAAAATCCTGCTACAAAAACGAAAAGCGTTTTCTCATCTGTTATTGTGTCGAAAGACGGCATTTACGGCAAAGGCACAGCTTACTCTTGACTAAGCGGCAGTGTAAGTATGGATTATGTTGGATAGTGTTCTTCTTTTTTTTTCTGTCAATTGATGAAGCCAGACAAAAGTGCCAGGCGAACAGACAAAGCAACAGAACTTTGGTCAGTCAATTATTAAGCCAGTGCATAATATAGTCAATAATATCACTTAATGAGATCACTAAGGGGTAGAAAAAATGATCTCTGGCATATTTTGGATTTTACTTCATTTCAGTATTATCTCTGCAATTGTGCATCATATATCCTTCCAGGGCAAGAACCTTGTCAACCACTGCCAAGCTTGGAAGCATTACAGTCCACTCACTGGACGACACTGTGTTTTCTGTGGAGCAAATAGTAAAAAGTTCTCTGGACATTTTCCAGAATTTTCCCTTGGAAATGACTCAAAGCGGGCGTCAGTACACATTTCACAAAAAAACAAGAGTAAAATATGGATTAACATATGAATGTGTGTACAAAGCGAGGAGGCTGAGCGCATGGGTTCCAGCTTCAAGGTACTGCTTTCTTCATGAGTTTGGAAAAGCTGCCGAAGCTCCAATTCCCCAAACATGTCGGTCCACCTGATAAACTTTTGAACAGTGCTAACAAAGGGTGGAGGCACACGAGCCCTTTGTGTTTCATCAGAGCCAAACGACATCACAGGGGAAAATGTCACAGTAGGACGACAGTAAGGAATTACAATGCCCTAGTTATAGTTTCTTTCCTTTACAACTGTGAATACATACAGAGAGCTGTGTCCGCTCTTTTCACCTTTTGATCAAGGTTTGTCTATAATGTACAACAGTTGCTACAAGCAGCTCTTAAAGACAACACAATACAGATACTTCTGTTAATACTTGTGTCCGGCTCTCAGGCCTATGAGCTGAGCATCATTTATAGTATGCCCAGTTTTATTGCAGAGAATTCTACTACAGAGAATTAGAGGGTGGTATAGAAGGACAGAGAGGAACGAGCTGACATTTTCATTAAGGTGCCAACAAATTTTATTTGCAGTTTCAAAATGTCTCCTCCGTATTTCCCACCGGACGTTTGAGGTTAGACGGGAAAGGTATTCCGTCCCAACTTCAGCTGTCAGGCATCGATCCTCCCTAGATTACACATCAGATGCGGCCGCAGTTCACGGTAAGACAAGTGTTATAAATTATGGAGCAGCCAACAGATGAAGACTGCATCTCCTGGGCAGACTCGCAATGCACCTAATGGCAGAATTCAATGTACAGTTTAAACTGATGTAAAGGTCAATGGCACCCAAAGCATGGAGCTGGGATATTATTGACCTTGTGTAAATAGCAGCTTGAATGATATTATTCAAAAATGTGCAGATTTGAGTGCTAAAGCAAAGCGCTAGTTCTGCTGAAGCCACATTACCTGTGTTTCATGATATCCAGTTCCCTAAAACACCAGATATAACACCATTTGAACATGATTCAGAGCTAACTGAATGTGTTTATATCAATTTAACTTGGACAAACAATTTACACTCTATTAGGCTCCTGAATAAGCCCATGAGAATGCTTGCAGAGAGCTTGCAAACACGCCAACTCTGAATTCTCGAAAAGGCAATTATCTTTTGTCGTATTTACTGACTGACTCACTGCCGATCAGTTTGATCTCACCTACATTTCCGTTTCCTTCTCCTGTCACACGAGCCCGTCTCCATTCTTTCCGAGGTGCCCACTCAAATTGAACGGATGCGAGTAGGACAAGTTGGAGCCGAATAATCATCTCATCTAAAATGGTGCCGATTTCCTGCTGGGAATGGTGTTTGTATTTGATTCTGAATCGTTATCTCCACATGCACATAAAACTACTCCAATTTATTCCAGTGGAGCCACACATGAGTGGGTAATCATGTTTTGTTAGTGATGAGAGCAGAGAGTAAACTTTAAAGTCATAAACCATAAATCGTCAGTTGCTGGTGCATATGTTTACAGTCAGCTTTATTCACATGGGGACAAACCTGGCGGTTCATCTCCAGTGAGATTTGCCACATCTTGGATTTAAGTGTTTGTGTGTGTGAATGTCTATCTGTTTGTACTTTGAGATTATTTATGTATGGGTGCAGTTCTTTATGGGTTAGAGTTGGGTTCATTCAGTTTGCCTGCCAGCCAGGAACTGAAACGGTGCTGGCTGCTGTGGCAAAGGGACACTTCCTGTTTACCCATAATCCTCTGCCAAAGACTTAACCTGATGTGCCGGGTGTCTTTCTTATAATTCCATAACCGTGGGCTGCCTGCTCCCCTTAAGCTGTGCCCTCTAGTATGAGCCTGAGAGGATGAGAAAGCCCATCTCTTCACTGCTCAGTCTAAATCTGACAGTCTCTCTTTGCCTTACAGGGTGAGGAGGGGAAACATTTTTTTTTCTCTCTTCCCAGAGGGAGATGGGTGAGTGCCATGCTCACAGCATATAAGAAGATCACACGGCGATGCTGAGGAGTTGGCCATTTCATGGCAACTCTCTGCCGTGACAGATGGGCAGTGTGCTATTGCCATAGCCTAGAGTTTAAAAACCCAAGCTGCTTACTGAGTAAGTGAGAGGAACGGCGAGAGAGACAGTGGGCGGAGCTACTGCAGGACGCAAAAATAAGAAGCAGAGAGATGAAGAGAGACATAAAGAAGGGACGAGACGAGTGAAGTAAGACATAAATACTGTAGTTTGACAAAGAAGAGAAAAGAGTGTTGATAAGAACAGCTTTGAAAATACTTATTCTAAGCGAGATGAAGAGAGCGCAGCACGCCATGACGAGAACAGCTGCAAAAGAAGACAAAAAGCAAGAGAAGAATGAAAGAGACAGATTGGAGACTGCTGAAGCATGTGAGAGCAAAGAGAGTGAGTGAAGGAGAGAAAATACACCCAATAATATAGACAGCCTGGTGGGAGACCGTCTACGAACGGTGTGAGCACTAAATTAGTTTCCCACAGGGAGCTCATCTGCTGCTGAGGAGAACCACAGAAAACCTTCTGGCCACGATCCAAATGGAGACGATGATTTGACATATTTTCTTATTAAGTGATTTGCTGTGTCAGGATGGGAGGACCCCCCCCGGCTGCTAATGGGGAAAAATAGCTAAAATATTTGCGGTGATTGCTAACACACTGCATGTGAGTCCTGTTTCATCTTATTAGTATTCATTGATGCTGCATCTTTGAATATTAATACGGAAAAAATGGACAGGCTTGAGATCTACTACAGTAATGACTTACTGACTTACTGCAGTACCAATATCTTGTAGTATTGCAAATAAAAATTACAGTGGCGGATAAAGTATTCTATGATCTATTCAAATATGACTATATTAATGTAAAAATATATATGAAAAAGTCCTCAATTGAAAATCCTACTTTAGTAAAAGCACAAAAATATTATCAGCAAAATGTACTTAATGTATTAAAAATAAAAATGTTCTTCATGCATATATTATATTCTACTATATCATGTGATTGTTACTAATAAATTAATGCATAGGCAGCCTTTGACTCTCAAGGTGGAGCTACTTTAAACTACATATACAGTTTAGTTTAGTTCAGTGTGTCTTATGATAAATCTGAAGGGTCATGACATGATTGACAGGTCAGGAAAGAAAAAACTTCTTCTTTATGTAATCTTTAACAATGCATCATAATGTAAAAAAAATATCAAGAGTTTTTTGTGTAAAGTCTTACTTGTGAAATGTAGTTACTTTCCACTCCTGAAAATTGCATTTACTCAATTACAGACTTACATTTACCTTTAATTCAACTGGCAGATTGTCAATTATCAGCACTGGAGGCGAGAAGCAATAAATCATGTAAATTTGTATTATGCCCGGGTCGTAACGTTAAAGAAGTTATCTTGGTTGTTTCACTCTGACAGAAAATAAGTGGCAAGCCTGAGGAATTTTATTAATTAAATGTAAACAAAGGGGTCTGATACAGCTAAAGTCGTCAGGTATTAGTGCCACGCTGTGATTGTGAGCACTAATGAAACGTCTCACAACCAACAGCATGTGCTCAGAACTAATTGTTGTATAATTGCAGCTATGACTGTGCAATTGCGGAGACAGCTCTGGGACATTTGACCTCTTTATGACTCTAAATTAGGCATGGGTAATTGTGAAGCCAATGGTGAGCATATATTATGAGCAATATGATAATAAAGACCAGCAGGATAGAAACAATTTTAGATAAATGTTACTCATCCTTTGTAAATACATTAAATAGTTGCATATGAGAAGCCACTTGTTGATGAAAGACTTATCTTTGCTTTAGTTGTTTGAGTTTGTTTTTGGTAGGGCGACGGAGTTCGAAGCGGTTTTCAAGAGTGTTGACAAGTGTATTACTTTTTGTGTATTTACATTCGACAGGGAGCTTCACAGTTTCTGGCGCCACCGAGCAAAGGCTCCAGATACAGGCGATTATTTTGTAAAGCTGAGGTGTGATCCGAGCAAGCCTCGGCGTGCCTCTGGAGCACTGACAGAATCAATACATCTAAAGTAGAAATCAAACCCCGGCAAACTGAGACACTCACACACCACTTCCACTTCCACCTCGGTGTGCATCCACTCCTGATGTGGCGGAGCTCGGATCCCTTCCCAGCGGACCGTGGGGGGGGTACTTTCAGTCAGCTCCACAGACACTCACACACATACGTTCACAAATACATACATACAGGTGTATACATGTTTATCTCCAACAGGGAAGCTGGATTTCTTCAGCCTCCATTTTATTGTGAATGGAAGTGAACACTGTATGTGATCCTCTCTGCTTCTCTTTATACACTACTTCCTTCCAGATTAGCTCAAAGGAAAAAGAACTCCCTACCTCCACAGCTAGCCAGAGGAGTGTCGTGACAGTGCGTGCACGGTGCAGCAAATCGAAAATGTAACAAAACAATGCATTTCCAGACTAAATCTCCCGACCATCTGTTGTGTCATTACTAACAGGTTAGAGAGGAGGAGAGAAAGAGGGAGTGACAGGGAAAAGAAAAGGTGGGGGAAGAAGAAGAAAAGACAAAGAGAGAGTGTAGCACGAAGCACGCAACCTTCATATGCTCCCTATGCATTGCAAATCATGCTTACGTTATGCGGCCATCATCTTTTATGCAAATTGTTGGAGTGCCGCAACAGTGTCATATACATATTCATGCTGCAGGAGGAACATGGCACCTGTCTGCGGGCCGGCTGGTTACGTTAAATCTCTGCGTTAATGTAGAGCATATGCAGGGAGGACAGGGTGATTATGCACGAGCAGATGAGATGTTTTTTCCAAGGGTGAGACTCAAAAGAGAAATGACTTGCAATGAAACTGCTCAACATTCTGAAGCCTGATTTTGTATTACTGTGTATGTAAATATTTCCATGAGGGTAATGAAGGTTTTTTTTTCATGTATTTAAATACTCACTCTGCCTTATTTGCATTTAGTAGTATGCGTATTCGCCTTGCATTTCTGCACATTGTGTCGCTAATTGTGGGGGTGTACTGGTGTAAATAAAGAAGGTAAAGTTATTTATAATCAAAAGGTTGCATACGGACATAACAGTGCATGCACATGTCACACACAGATTTTTGTTCGTAAATCACAATCAACTTTCCTTTTAATCCTTTTAATAGGTATAGTTGCCAATAAATAGTCAGTGAAATGCTCCTAATTAATATTATTCCACAGTGGCTGCATGAAGACAATGATGGTAAATTCTGACCGAAAAGCTAAAACAGGAAATTCACCCTGTGTGAAACAGAGGTTTGTTGTTCTATTTTACACAGTAGGATCAATTTTAAACCATTTCTCCAGTTTCATCCTCCTGCCATCGCAGTCACACTTTCTCATTTCTCCACTTTTTTGTGCTTATGAATGGGTCAAAGTTTCAGTGTAGGAGCGCACAGTTACATCCCAGAGTTTTGTGTCTAGACAAAGTTTCCCTGGTCTGTCATGGTCTGATCACACAGGCAACAGGGTTTGGGGTTCATCACAGCCATGACAAAATTTGTCAGGAAGAGGGCAATAGGCTGCCTGTCGTTATGTTGCTCTGTTTGGGGGTGGTTGACTTTATGCATCACACTATTGACTCATACTACATTCAACTTGCAATTTGAAGATGGACAGTTCATAGTATCTGTAGTATGAGCTCATATTGATATGGAGTCAATATGATCACATGACCACACCTCTGTATGTTGCCATGTGTGGGCGGATGATGTGATAGCGAAGTATAAACTCATGGAAACTGGGTCAAAAAGGTGAAGATCAATAATGAAAATTAATGAACAAACATGAACATGAGGGCCTGTGAGCCATGTTTCTGCTAGTTGGAATCTGAATTTAGGTTGTAGCTTGAGGGGACTAAGAAAGAGTCACAAGAGCCTCTCAATATCACACACGCATATGCACACATATGGAGATGCTCACAAACACACACACAGAATGATTCACTGCACAAATCCAAAAGCACTCACACCCAAGAACAAAACAATGGCAATATGACTTACCTAATTAAAAGCTACGCTCAGCAAATTGGACAATGCAAATTGTGAGGACACGCTGTCCAACAGCCCTCGCCTCCGCTGCACTGCTCTCCTCTTGCTTTTCAAAGGCATCTCTGCGAATTTCAGGGCTGGGTAATTATCCCTCCGTTCTAAAGTAGACATTAGTGAAGACATCCCGCCACTCTTACAGGGATCCTATTAAGACAGGTAATTAAAGGCGGTGCAAAGGAAAATTGGCTGAGGAATGCATATTGAAAAGACCCTCAAACATGGGTAATAAATCTCCTGCCTGTCTGTCTTTAGGGTGCTTTGTTTGAGTGTATTATTCAGGAGCCTCTTGTTGGCTGAGGCCTGAGAGAAACATATGCTGACAGGATGGGGGACAGAGAGGGTGGCCAAGTGGCGGCCATTTTGTAGGTGACCTACTTCTGTTTTAATGAATAAAGGAATGGGAGGATGCGGGGAGGGTTTAAGGATGCCTTGCCAAAGAGAGCCATTTGTCCTTGCTGTGCCTTCAGTAGATAGGGTGGTACAAATATCATCGAGCCCTTGGTATTCCCAGGTGAAAGCAATGCTTTAAAATTACGCTGAGGCTGATTTATTCAATCCACGCATCAGCTATGGTAACAAAGGCATTCATCAGAAGCGGCTGATTTGCATTCCACACAGTGTACGAGCTAAGTTTGCTTCCCTGTCACACCAACCGATGTTTATAACCCTAATCATATTATGGTATTCCGATGAACATTTTCATCACCTAACACCTTCCCAAAGCTCCATCGCTGAACCGCTGATGAGTGCAGCCATCATCAATTGATTGAACATTCAAGTGGAAAAAAAGCCGGGCTTGAAATCAAGGGCTCGGCGCGGCACGAATATTGACGATTCGAAGATGACGTCGGATCGAGACAATGGAAGGCAAGGCATCGATGAGATTGTAAATGGAAACAATCAATATGGCGTAACATTCTGGAAAGAGGGGTCATGAGAGAAAGCACTCCAGTGCACAATCTGACTCAGATTGCTATTGAGGTATGAGTCAATCTAATACCTGCAGCTGTGGAGAGCTTATAAGAAACTAAGGAGCAGCAGCTTTGAAATGGAGCCTGGTTTGGATTCTTATTTGGAGTAGAGAGAACTTCTCTGAATCACCTTTAATATGGACAAATGACTCTCATTATCTTCTTCTCTATTGAATACCAGTGACTGGAGTAGGCCTTTAAGAAAGGAAATCTGATTCAAGAGGGCTCTCCATCTCGCCCCTCCTTCGCCTTCCTCTCGCTCCCTCCTTCACTGTCTGTTATACACAAGAGAGCACAGCCTGGAGAATACAGGGATGCACACTTCAATTTAGAAAGCATGAATAAACAATGGGGTTTCCATGTGCTGCAGAAATTTCCCCTGGCGGCGTTCACTCACACAGTCTATAGCCGATACACTTGCACACGTGTGGAACTCATGCTCACTCCGTGGGGCACACACACGCTCTGTAGAAGAGATACTGATACAGATATTTGGTCCCATAAACACTGACAGGATGTGAGATATCTGTACGCACACGCACACACAATACCTCAAATCACTAACTTTCCCTTCCAGAGATACTGTGACACATATAAAATGAAAAAAAAAATGTTGGCTGGGTTTCATTCACACACACACACACGCACGCACGCACACACACACACACACACACACACACACACACACACACACACACACACACACACGCTGTCTCACAGACTTTAGCAACCACATAGTTTTATGGGTGGTGATAGGGAGCACAAAATTACTTGCTCACAGCAGAGTATAGTGTCACTGTGAAAACTGCTGTGAACACAAATTTGGATAATGGTCTTACGCACAAATACACACACACACACGCACAAGCACGCACGAGAGAAACACAAACAGCCTGAAAGTACACCACTGCAGAGATCTTTGTTACAATCTATTTGAAGCAGACTTTCCTTAAGAGAGCACTGAGATGGAAACAAACTGTTCCTGCAATAAAGCCTCCCTTGGTGCACAAATTAGGATAAGAGACTCAGCATGAGTTAGATGTCCCTGTTTGGAGCATGTGTGTGTATGTGTGTGTGTGTGTGGGTGTGTGTGTAAGAGAGAGAGAGCGAGAGAGAGAGAGTGAGATAACAGTCTACTGTACTTCTTTGTGTGAGATTTGCGTTCTTGAGAGTGAGTGTGTGTGTTTGTATGTATGTGTGTGCCCCCCCACCCCCGCCCCCTCTCCTTTCGGTCCTGGTCCCTTTAATTCTGTGAGCTAAGATAATGAGAATTTTATCTGCAGCTCCTCTGAGGCGTGGGGCTCTGATTGAATGGGAGCAGAGTGTAACGGATGAGACGAGCGATAGCGGGCTGGCTAGGTTACAGTCAGGCGGGCTAACGCACCGCCAGCGTGCTCTATGGGGAAACATGGATGGTGTGTTTGTGCTAGCGCTGAGGGAGGTAATGGAATGTGTTGTGTACCTGTGACAAAATGGGAGCCCCTTGGGTCGTGAAGGATGCCATGGCTGTGATAATAACAATGCTCACTGTGTGTCTGAAAATAGGACATGGCGCAACGCTGCACCATGCAACTCTCAGCAGCGGTAGACCTCGGGAACGCTTATGATTATTCAACCAATAAACTGGCCAATAAGTGGTAGTGAGTTCACAACATCTTCATCTTTACCACTTTCTCGTAATTTCCATCATTAATCATTTCCTCTATAGAGATCCCCTTAATGGCACACCTGATAAGTCCGATGTCACATTCAGTTTGGCGGCCCTCAGATAGAGAGCCTTAAGGTAAAAATTAATGAGATTAATCAAATTAATTAAATTGTATAACTTCTCCACAATGTGGAACGTCAGCTCAGCCAAAGACCTGAAACAGTCTCCATCGCCCCATTTCTCCAGTGAAATCGTTTTATGGTCACGTTCAACAGTTTTATGTCGAAGAAGCAGTAATCCTAAAATCATGTCCTTTTTTAATTGGCTGCCATCACTTTTTATCTAGGGCCCAGAAAGAGATACTTACAGAATACAGTAAATACATTTTACTTGCTCATCTAATTGTGCAGAAGATGAAGAGAGGCTAAAAATAAGGCAGTGACTGCAAGTCTGGATGTAAATCATATGATTATGGAAATTAGGACTACTGAATTGTATTAAAACTGAGAAGACTGACCTGTCAGTAAAAGCAGAAACGTTCAAACTGAAGCTACTTGAATATGATTTTACTTCTCAAGATGCTGAATAACAAGCTCTTTTCTTCATTATAATACAGTCTCTATCAATAACAATGATTTCTAAAGTACAGTCTGCAGCATATATGCTGTTTTTTGTGGCAAACACGGAGTCATTTTTAATCTTTTCACTCTCTTGAAAAGGTGACATTGTCCTCTATTTGCCGAACAAGTGACATGACCCTAAATTCTATGATACTCATTCTAAGTCCATTATAGAATGACTAATCTTATTCACTTTCCTCCCTGTTCTCCTATCCGCCTTCGCTTCCCTTGTCTCCCTGTGATAAGGATGCCAAGAAAAAAAAAGTTTTGAAATGACTTCTTTGAGCTCCGTGGCTCACTATCAAACAAGGCCCAATCTGCATCCATCCTCGTTCTTTCACGGCAGTGCGGAAAATCAGTCTCCCATAATGAAGCAGAAAAATGAGAAAATAGGTACAAAAGCTTTTCAGCCGACTTGTCTGGATATAAGCCTAATGCATCTTCGCTTTTGTCTGGTTTCTCAGCTTCTGCTCTGCGGGGTGCTCGCTAATCATCAAATCCTCCAAAGTTTATTATTAACAAAATACACATCTCAGATTCATTACCACAACAGTTTTTGAACAACAAGTTTTTCTTCAAGTAATAAATCAGATGATGAAGATTTACAAAGCCGATTTTGAGACAACTGGTAAAAGCCATGCTGAGAGATACTGACATGCGAGGCTAATGGGAAAAGGAAGAGTCTGACACTTGGATGAGGGAGCAATTGTTTGGCAGCGTCGGGTGAACAATGGCAACCTCGGAGGACAAAAGTTCACTGTCGTTGCAGAAATTACAAACGTTCATTTGAGTAAAGACGATGTTTGAAGAAGTATGGATGGCTGTTTAAGTGGGAAGTGAGTGATGCTTAAAAGAATTATGCACAGTTTAGGGCAGATGTCAGGAGTGATCCCTGTCCAGATGAGATATGAGGCTGGCTCACATTTGATGGGCATAGACGTATATAATATATGCATTAAATATAGGCTATATAAAAGGCTTTTAGTGTTCCTTCTATTATGTCACTAATATTAAATGCTTGTCACTTCATGTGTACATACGCTGAGCATATTGCTTTCCCATTAAAGGCTGATACATGAGCCTTCAACACACATTAAATGGCTGTCAATGCATCGCCGGCATACCCGGTCAGAGGAACACTGGCATGACAGTGAATATGTAAAAGCACAAACGCTGTAGTTACTGTACTGTGTCTTAGAGGAAAGAAAGAAGATTATAGAAATTGGTTTGCGTGTTGTAAGATTGATGGTCTTAATCACCCTAGGAAGTCTGAGTTCAGGGAGTGAATGAATAGTGGTTGATAAATGCAAGTGGAAAAACTGAACCCCAGCTGTTGTAATAAAACTGCTCAGTGGTTGAGAATAGACTATTGTGGTATGAAAGGGATAATACTCTACAAGTTGTACAGTCATAATGGATGGTGCAGAGGCAAAGAACCATGCAATGAACAGACAATGAAACAGACACAAAAATGTAGTCATTCAATCCAGGGCTGTATGTTGATGCATGTGTTGCTGTTGAACCTTAATGCAATACAACATATGTAACAGCTACAAAGTGCTATGTTGATCCATCACATACATGCAGACGCACATTCCTGGTGGAATTCATGGTAGTTACTTTGTAATGTCAGCACTGTATTTCTACTGTTTATCTTGCAAAGATAAAAAAAACTTTGAAAACTTTCTAAACTTGTAAAATCCTGCCTTGTAATATTAAACCCACTGTGCAGTGCTTTATCAACTCATAAGCCTTCAAACTTATCGATCTGTTACTCAAGCTGTACTTGGATCAAACCTCATGGTCTCACCAGTACCTGAAACAATGCAGCCCAGCCAACTCAACCCTTTGCCCTTTGCAGCAGGGATGTTCTCACTCTGGATGCCCACGAAAGGAAGAATCTCCACCCTGAAGAACATTCTCCATCAATAAGTAGGACAAGACAGTATGTATAGTGAAAAGCAGAAAAGAAAAGGTTGGCTTGAAGGAATGACGGAGACCATCTATGTTAAAATAGAAGAACCACCTCTGAGCAGACGAAGGAGGTTGTAACACCACTTATCACCAACTTAGATTGCTGTCTTGTCATCTCTGCTCAGGTGGTTTCACACCAATTAACGCCTTAATTTGTGCGACTCTAATGACTCTCACATGAACTGCTATGTAACATCAACAGCTCACATGTGACTTCAAACTAAATGTGTGGGACTCCCACATTAGTCAGTAATCATGATGAAGTCTCTCGAAGTGGCACGGCGCCTTAAAAGCCAAAACAGCAAGCAATGACTTGAATTTCTGCAGAGTATTAAGACAGAGTCTGTCCATGTGTCACTCCAGGCTCTCAAGACTTTGTCTCAGATTTGAAGCTGTCAAAAGCACTACAACACACAGACAAAAACAATAAGTTCAGCTCCAATCCCAACACTTACAACACAGTGTGATGCTTGAACACACACTCCCATCCTAGTTTTGTTTTATCACTCTGAAGTGACTGACTTGATGAACACTGCCTCAGGTCCTTTGGTGCAATGGGTTTCAGTGTGCAGCAGTTTGTAACTGAGGAAGGCAGACACTCCAGTGGTTCAATCCGAGCACTCAACCAGGGTCAACGCAAGGTCTGAATTAAGTGGCTGTAGTGATGCAGACGCTGTTGTCCCAATAAAGACAGACAGCATCAGTTGAGTTTCAGTAAATTCCCAAAATGACGTGTTCATGCTTGAGTGGCATAACCCTCTAGCAGACGTCCTAATTATAACAGGAGCAAGGGAGGAAGTAGGTAATGTAATAGAGTGACAAAGTCTGCAAAGGGGGGAGGTAGGAGGAGTGGACGGATAGGTCAACAAATCATACACAAGCCTTTTTGAAAGCATAATCCTGAGTGTTCTATTACCTTAAGTTCACTGTTCTAACAATGATGACAAAGGTTCCCTAACTTTAAACAAAGTATTTATTTCAGCCCAAACCACAATCCTTCCTGAAAACTAACAAACTTGTTTTTGTGCCTAACTCACTTTTGGAAGGCGCAGAGAAATGACATTGATAGGGCGTCACATCAGAAAACACTTCTGTGTGTCATTCTAGAAGCAAACAAGTACAAACAATGTACTTTGTCATTCCATTCAGAAGACTTGTTGGGGATGTTAAAAACTGGTGATGATGTGAAATGTTTTCATCATTGCACGATAGCTTTACAATGTTCTCTACTGAATTAAAGGACTGTGACATCATGCAGTAATATCCATAATGTTAACATATTTCTAGGTTCAACTTTTTAGAACTACATTCAGCCTTCATCTCTTTTGCTCCCTCCATCTCTCAGCAGCCTATTCATTAATTCTAAGAAAGCAAATCTATGTTAAGAAGGTGGAGACAGGAGTAGGAGAGCACATTAACTGGGCAGTCAGGAGGTCTTCATCCTGCACTAAGGGCCACATAAGAAAAACCTTTCCCTTTTCTTTCTCACAAGGGGAAAATGTTGCACTTTGTTTTTGCCTATATATCCCGAAGCTCTTTCTTTAAGCACAATGAAGGGTTGACTAATCAAGCTTTGTAGTGGGATGCTGGTGAGGTCTTTTTATTAAGGGGTTTTTACAAGGTAGAGACTTCTTTTAAAACTTTCTCTCACTCCTGGTAGCCACTTTAACTAGACCATAATGTAAAAGTTGGGAAGTGTCGTCCAATGTTTTCTTATTGCTGTTCCCAAACAGGTCTTTTTTTTTGTTTAAGAGTGTGACACAGCTGTGTTTTTAAAAAAATGGCTTAAAAAAAGAAGAAAATCTTAATTGCTTCTTTGGTAATACTTAAAGTCATAAAGCTTTATAAGTGGACTCTAAGGGATAATACTCACTGAGATGTGCTTTTAATAATGCATGACACAGAGGCACGAAGCCCTTCAAGATACTGCCAGGTTTTTAGCAGACACAATGAAAATGTCTCTTTTCTACAGGCTTCCTAACCACACTCAGTCAAGAGAGAGCAAAGCTTAGACACGGCTGATAATCTGAGTAACAGCTATCAGTTTATCGTCTGCATTCGTTCCAGCACAGATTATATCACTGATGTATCATTATAGTATTCACCTATCAGTCACTAAAAAGAATAGATTTAGACTAAATGATGTATAAGCTTCATCTTCTACTGACCTCACACAAAGGTCTGCAAGGCAATTTACAACACACCCACAAATCAGAATCACCGTGCAAATGCAAATTCCCAAATGCCTTTCCACACACGTTTTATCAAATGTGTCGATCACAGATAGTAAAATATGAATCAAACACATCTGCAAATGATTAAGCTCAATAATTTGTCTACACGCCGGCAACGTGTTAATGCAATCTCTGGTTGTTAATTGTGTTAAATCATAATTAAGAAGACAATGGAGGCGCACATTTAGTGTCGGCTCCATTGTTGTGAAAAGACTGTTATTTTTCACTTGAGGATCTGTATAATGAGCACTGCTGTGCAATAAATAATATTCAGACAGCGGTATTGTTCTGGCCTTCTGAAATCAAAGTAATCGAAATACCAAGCTTCATCTCTGACAGCGAGCCCTGAATTGCATATCCATTATTGTCTCCCACAGCCTGTTAAAAACAAAAAAAAAACAGCTGGGTTCAGGAATATCAAAAAAAATTAATTGGATTTAGGAAACTTTCTGTTACAAAAGAGGCTATGAAAAATGTGTGTATATTGCCCTGTGTGTACGCTATGCCCGTGTAGCATGTGTGTTTGCGGGTTTGTCTCTCCAGCAGTATTTGGACGACGTAGCCACCCAGATGCCAGACTTTCTCTGAAGTGGATCGATGCAAATGGCTCGCTGTTGCAATCACAGATGCCACAAGCAAGGACAGACAGCCAGCCAACATATCTCTCTCTCTCCCTCTCATTCGCTCTCTCTCTCTCTCTCTTACTCTTGCACACTCGCTCTGTGGCACAAAATGATCTGCCACTCTGAACAGGAGTATGCGCTACAGGGCGGCCGCTGGCATCAATTTATCAGCACTGGGCTCATCCAGAATATTGTCTCTCCTTCTGGCAGGAAGCAAATCAAACAAACAAGAGGACAAATGGAGAGCAAGACGGAAAAAAGGGAGGAGAGGAGAACAAAGAGGAAAAACAGTGGGACTCCTTTTGCCAACCTCTTCAATCAGGTGAACAGATACACGCCGAACTAAAGTGAAAGGCTCAAATAAAAAAAAAAGGGAATCATCACTTATGAGCAGCTGCAGAGATAGGTCCCCGACATCTTTTCTACAATCTGCATGCACCTCAAACTGAAAACCCCTCTCTCATCGCATTCATCTCTACCATTCCGATTCCTCCTCCAGCTCTTATTATCAATCCACCTTCAATTTATCTCTCACTCCCTCGCCCTCTTCATCCTCCATCTCAACCCCCATTCTTCAAATTGGTTCCTCTCTCTCCTGAGCCATATTCTCCTTGATCACCTCTCTGCTCTCCTTTCCAGCTGTTACCTCCCTAATGCACAGAACACATAAACACATCAGAATACCTTTAAAGATCTGCGGCGGGAGATGTACTGCATTGTGCATGGAAATGACATTCAAATGGAATATTTTACACATTTTACCCACTTTTCTTATTTTGAAACACGCACTCTTAGGTGTTTTTATTGTCTTTTTTTGGGTCCCGTCCCTCCTCCCCTCGCCTCGGCGGGCAGCGGTCTCGCCTCACTGAATCGGCGCCGGTGGCCTCGCAGACACCTAGCTGTGCCCATTACCTTAAGCACGTCTGGCTGGTGTGAGCTAGATTAGAGGAGGAATGAATAAGGCTTCTTGACTGTGAGTGCCCGGCCACCTACCTATACAGTAAATCACCTGCTAACTCCCCCGCAGCCAACCCCCTCCACCCCCGTGTCAAAAGTCTCCGACCCAATCAGAATTTCACTGTTCTTCCCTCTCGCCCCTCCTTTTCTCATTCCCCATTTTCCATTTTTCTTCCTGCCTCCATACATGCCTGCTCTCTCCTCTTTCCTCCCCACCTCACTGTCTTGCCTCTTTCCTTATCTGTGCTCCACTCTTCCAGCCAGCTTTCCATCACTCTCTCTTTCTGTCTGTCTCGAGCAGCCTTTTCAGTCATCTCTATCTCACAGTTATCTTCCTCTTGCTCTCTTTCACAGTCTTGCACTTTGACTCATTGTATTCTATGTTATTCAGCGTCTTTCTCCCACTTTCTACCACCGACGTTCTGGTCCTCCTGCTGCTTCCAGTGGAGCATGGAAAGGAACAAAGATGGCAGTCTGGGTGGTGAAATCAGTTGTACTTTGGGTGAGCAAGATCCTAAGTTTAAGGAGAAAATGAGCAGCACTATTGCACTCCATGTCAGCCAGGTACAAAATGGTTGAGCACTTTTTCTGGATGGCAAATTGTTCACTGTGTTACTTCCATGCTGCCTATTACAACTGAAAGACTTGTGATGGGCCCAAAACGGTTTAGGACTAAATACCTTGGCTCTAAATGGCTGTATTTGATGAGATTAGATTAAACTCTAATGATCCCTGTGGGGGAAATTGGGCTCTTAAGGCAGAAAAGAATAGATACAGCCTGGAAATAAATAAGCACAGAGCTAATAGACGGTATAAAAATATCAACATTTCTCGCATCTGTAAAATGCAGCAGAGGTCTCTCTGTCAAACGATGGAGTTGTATCCAAACTGGACTGAGACATTGTTAGGAGCTTGTCTTTCCCCTGCAAGTAACAAATGTCAGTGCATCTTGCAACAAGACAGGAATGTGAAGTTGTCGAACAGGCCAGAGTTCACTGGTTTAAATCTGGCTGCGAGGCAGCTGTGATGAGAATCTGAAGAGTAATTTGCAGCCTGAGTCTGGGCATTAGCTCCATTTTCAGATGGAAAACTAGCTGCAGTTCATCCATACTCTCAGAGAATCCCATAGTCTTGTAACGAGGTGATAATGGAAAAGGAATCAGGTGAATATCCCTCTCTTTTAACCCCCTCACCGTCCCCCCATCTGTTCCCACACACATGCCACTAAACCAGATGCATGTGCACGCACGCACAAAAATTAATTTGCCAAAGTTATAAAGTGTTTTTCCATTTCACTGACACATGGGTGCTGGACTTATTGCATGTTGGCTGAGAAAGGAAAGTGATGGAGTAGAAGACGGAGAGGAGAGAAGTCAAAGATGGATGGATGAGGTGGTCTTGGAGGGAGATATAAATGGAAAGGCAGACAGTGTGAGAAAGAGAGACCCATCATCCAGTGCAGTTACTGCCCACAGAATGACAGCACAGTTTGTATGTGTTATTTGTGACTTGGCGCACGTATGTGCACGTGTACCGTTTGCTTGTGCGTGCAGGTGGATGAGCGATGAAAAAGCACGGCCTTCTCCATCTGCATGTGTCATCAATATCACTGCAGTGGACACAGCTAATTGCAATATGTCAGAGATAACGAATGCTTAGGTAAGGCCACACATAAAGAGGTCTGACAACTGCATAACGAGAGTGAATGGACACTGCCACTACCTTGGGAGCAATAGAGATGTGCTGTAATTATTGATTGACTTTATTGTTCACGTCAGTGGAAATTTGTCTTTGGCTTCTCCCAAAGTGCAGCTAAAGCACATTACACTGCACATAGGCCAACACACTGTTAACACTGTATTTAAAGGGGTGTACATAGGACTGGCATGACAGCAACATAACATGACATGTCACCTGTCATGAGCACGAATGAGTCTTGATGAATGTTTTCATCATGTGTCATTCAATAATGTCGTTTTTAATGCAAAGTTGACATTGTTTGAGAAGAGAGAATTCAATATTGCCATAAAGCAGCCCTGCTTATTGCTTTGTGGTATTTTTAAGAGGTCTGATAAAAACAGAGATCTAAAATTGCAAGGCAATTTGTACCAGTTGACAAATCTTTTGCAAAACACATAGGGTTGTAACTAACAAATATTTTCATCTTTGATCATTTCTTTTACTAATAATTTCCTTTTTGTGTCATAAAATAACATAAAATAGTAATAAATATAATAATAATAAAAACAAATAATAATGACCAACAAAAATTCCCACAGCCCAAGGTCACATCTTCAAGTTGTTAATTACATCCAACCGACAGTCCAAAACCCAGAGACATTCACCATTTTGAAATGGTTGACCAGTTAGCAATTTCAGTCAATCAACAAAGTGTTAGTGTTGTTTCAGTTCTAGTCACACATTATACAGTATATTTTCATGTCTCCCAAAACTTCTGTGCTGCACATTTTCCATGAATACTCTGCAAGTGCACCAGTGCACAAGTTTATCTGTGATGGGAACACAGATGCAGGAGACAGGTGTTTTCCAAACCTACAACCCACAATCTGTCTGAGATGACATCTCTATTTCAGACGAGACTTTCAGAGAGGAAAAGGTGGAGATAAAATAGTTCAGTCACGATCAGGCATTCTCTCCACGGAGGTCTGCTGAATCCCCCAGAATGGAGCCAAGCTAAACTGTCCCAATCACGCTGATGTGGACTTAATGAATGGCTTTAAATTTGTCTGTCAATCACGTCGCCTTAAGACCCTGAATCCTCGGCAAGAAGGAGTCTACCTGCACATATCTGGGGGGTAACTACATCAAAAGTTGATGGCGGAGGGGCCTGCAGGCGCCTCATTGGTATGAGCATAGGGGTCTGTTCAGCTGCATTAAGCCCCAGCAAGTTCATTAAGCAGCATGAGAGGGGAAGGACGAACAGCGGTGCAGATAGACTGCCTTGATCAATGTAGATGAATGTTCTGCACTGCTGCATGAGAGACTTCAGTGATAAAGCCTGAAGTGAATTAATGTATGTGCATTAAGGCTGTGCATGTAAGTGCACGTGTGTGAAGAGAGAAAGAAAAGGGAAACAGAATTCAAGTGAAGTCAAGAGTGTGTGTGACAAGAAGGAATGGTCACACACAGAAAGCATGAGCAGGGAAGGTATCTGGTTGAAGCCCCATGAATAAAAGAAGTACTTTCAACTAGGGCCAACATTGCTATATCTTTTATTCAATGATATATACAGTGATATGAAAGAATACAGGAAACTTCACCAGATACACACAATTAATCACAATTGTTTTATAACTTATGGTACTATAGAAGTTTATCCTCTTCTTACTTACTTTAGAAAAGGATTTGTGTGTCATAGTTGTGTTATTTAAATATCGGATAAACCTTTCTAGTATATTCTTGTAAATGAAAATCTAGTGATTTTTCCTTATGTATGAAGCAGTAAAAAAGTTGCAGCATGATGTGTTTGAGTTTCTTGACATCCTTTAATGTGACTATTGTACATGCACAAATCACAATGTCAATGCTGAGATGATATGTCATGCAGCCTTAATTTCAATCAGTTAAAATGCCACAGAGACACAAAGAACATCGAGTGCGTCCCCTTAAAGTAAGTGCACCATTTTCCCACTCTTCCAGCCTGCACTGCTTGTTATGATGGCTATCATGTTGCATTTTTTCCGACTGCCACCTGAGATGTCGGCCAGGTGCCGTTATCGGATCTGATAAGCAAAGTTCCACAAACAACCAGAAAACACAATAGAGATAGCAAACTGCAGACACAACCTGACGCCTCTTCATCATCCAGACGACACTGACAGGTGTTGTGATGATGTGTGGGGAGGAACTTCACTCATTTTATAGAAAGTCGGAGACAGAAAGAGAGGGAGAGGAGAGAAAAACACCTGTGTGTCTGTCTCCCAACCTGCCTGACTATGTCCCAAGGCGCTATCGTCTCCCTCAATAAGAACACCTTGGAAAATGAAGGAGAGTGCTGGGGGAGCAGGGACGCTGTTCGGAGAAAAGAAACATATCTGAAAGAGTCTATTGTTTCTGAGAGAAAGCGGCTTCGCCAAATTGAAATGTGTACACAAAACACCAGAGAGGGAGAACATGTGTGTGTGTGTGTGTGTGCGTGAGCAAAGACTCACAAAGCGAAAAAGAGGAAGTGAAGGAGGCCTATCCGTCTTTAATATACTTGATTTGTGCCGGAAAATCTCAAAGACAGATGCTAGAATTTCATTTGAATGCATTTGGGTGCTGACTGGCCTGGCAGGCGAGCGGCCTGGCACTTGTTGCTGGCCAAGCACAGAGTCCCCGTCCTGATCATTACGTTGTTTCATTCCACTCTGTCAGCCTGCTCCGTCGTCAATCTGCTGGCTTATTTTGTTTTATTGTATTTTCTCTTTTTTTAAACAGCACTTTGTTTTTGTTTGTCTCTTTCTCACCCCTGAGGTAAAATGTGCTTAAGGAAGCAGTATTGGGATGTGGAGATTAATATACGTGTAGCCGGCTGAGTCTACCGGTTGTCTTTGCAAGAGTAATAGAACAATTCCAGAAGGACGAAGACAATATGACAGCGTGTGTGAAAGAGAAAACATCTTCAGAGGGAACGATAGATCACAATGCACATGAATAATGACACAGTGAGAATCAGCAACACGCCTTTAAAAAAAAAAAAAAAAAAAAAAGATTCAACTAACTTTGTTTTCTTCAAAAGGCTGTGCTGAATGGGCCGAATTGAAACCTAAAGTAAGGACAATGGAGAAGCCAGTGAATCATACAGAGAGCTCAGAAAGAGCTGAAAGTTTCTATTAAGACTTGCAGTGTAACAAACAAAAAAAGACTCATCATAGATCGTGGCTACAGAAAGCAAGTAAGAAATTATCTCTGGGTTTGACTGGCAGAATTTTTCCTTTCCCTCAAGGCTTCAATGCCTGATTAGGCTTCAATTAACCCAAGAATGAGATTCATTTTGCAGCAAATTAATTATTGCATATTGGATTGTCAAATCAATAAACAATGGGAGGTTATTAGGACGCGGTCTGGGTAAAGTCTTGGTAACTTTAAGTTTGCTGGCGAGCGAAACAACAGACTTAGCGTTTGACAGCAGGGAAAATACTACAAACAAAAACATCTGCTATTATTCAATTCCCAGTTGTGGCATATCTTGACCTGATGAAAGAGAAATGAATAAATCATGCTCCATTAAATGTCATTAGGCCTGTTAGCAAAATCTAATTTTACTAAAGTTCAGCGCCGGTTTACAAATTGAATGTAATTGCCCAGAATGCAAATGGGCCGGGCTGTTGTTTGTGCGAATGCGTGGCCAAGCAAGAGAAGAGTGCAATAGAGTGAGAGAGAAAGAAAAATGGAATGTGCGAGAGGAGAAAAACCTTTAAGAGCCGGCATAATGGGCAACAGTTACTCCACACAGTTTTCATTCAGAAGTCTGAGGGAGTACAACACTGCAGGATTGTCAAGGCTTTAAAAAGTGATGGTTTCATTTGAGGAAAAAAAGAGGAGAAGTGGGGGAAATGTAATTACCCAGTGAGAGCTGTGTGGGAGTTTTACTGTTTGATAATTATACCTTAAAGGCATGCTAAACTTTTCCTTAGCTATCTGTTTAAAACTCCACAGAGACATAGATGTAGGAGAGAGGTCACTCAGCTTCGGGAGGGAAAAAGGGAGGAAGAGATTAGATAAAAGTGAAGGAGAGGACGGATCAGATAAGTGCAGACTTGTTGGGCAGCTGAGAGAACAAAAGCAAGAGAGAAGTATAATAGGAAATAAAACAATACATCACACAGCAGCACATCTTAGGACAAGTTATTGCCTCGCTAAGTCACAAATATGTACGGACTTGTAATGTGGTCCATAAAAGCAAATGTTGGATTTTTGTGGATGCTGCCTGTCTCTTCTTGGGATTCGGCATCAAAGCATTCAGCATTTTTGGAAATGGATGACTGAAACATTTGATAGGCCACTTTTCATTTCCCCAGCTCTCTTTACCATGCCATCTGTTTCTTTTATAGATGTACAAGCACACACACATGCACACCATACACCGATACAGTATTTACTGCAGCTCTGCCTTTTGCTTCACACCCACAAACATGAATACACATGCACATAAATAGTAAGCCCCATCTGTGTGCACTGATAGTGCATTTACCACAATACTGCCTTGTCCATAAAATTTTCCAGCCTGACCTTATGACACAGCTGAGAATTAAAAATACAGTCGACAAAAGGATAAGCATTCAAATGACGACAAATGTGGAAGGAAAAAGTCAGAGAGAGTAAGGTCTGTTTACGCCAGACTGACTTTTCAGTGCACTGCCCTGCTCTGACTCTCAAACTGGAAGCTGTCCATAACCTGTGAAAACGCAAACAGAATATTTTTCAGCTAAAAAAACCCCCCCAACTCTAATATGTTTTTTAACAGCTGACTGTACGACACAGAATTAAGTGCAAAGATCCGTGATTGGCACAAGGTCTCTCTTCATGGACTCAAAGGAGTGTCACATGAACCCGGAGCAACTAGTTTCATGTCACAGCAAAGCTTTTCATCACAGTTGAAGCTGTTTCCGCTTTTTCAGTAAGCTCCCAAAATAAGCTAAATAAGAAATGCCTTGATTTGTTACTGCTGGCGTCGTTAGATCTCAGTCCTGGTAATACTCATTTATCTCAGGGGTGTAGTTCAAGCTCCGTGTAAACCCACGTTGCCTCCCTTGTGCACAGAGTGATCAGCTTAACTTCTTTATCAGCGGCATTAATCTCGGTGATACACTCTTTCTAATTAATGGAGGATTGCCCGGTGCCATAAATATGAGTGGAGGTGGAAGTGGAGACTCCCTGAACTAATGTACATACACAAATACTGACATGTAGAAGCACATGCAACCAACATATCAACACACTGGTACGCACAATGCTACATATGGAATGATTAGAACTACTTTTCTGTAGGAGACAGTTCAGCTGCAGAGGTCACTCACTGGCCTGAAAAATGAGATCTGAGATGTTGTGCGTCCATGCATTATAGTGTGTGAATGTGTTATTGTCAGTGTGTGCTTCTCCATTTGCTTGCAGGATGCCGTTCTATTACGCCAGAGAGCCAATTAGCGTCTCTCAGTTTGACACCCGTTTCGTCAAGACCGGCGTGCTCATACATGTTAATTGTGGTCTTTTAATGGCCGCAGAGGCTTCAGCTGCCTCATTACAGCAAGAACATGCAACTAACAATCTCAGGGCTGATGTGGCAAAATCTCAATGCCACCCACCCCCCGATGCCACCTCTCCGTCACTCCCATCCTGCTTCCTGCCCAAAGTTAGGAGGTAACGCCCCCAAGGATTGACCTTCAGTGAAAGCTGATCTATCTTAATAAAAGAGGCGACGAAGTCACCATTTAGAACCCAAACGCTGAGCTCAGGTCATCTGGGAACTATCATGTAAGAGACTTGACCTCAAAGCGGCAGCTAGGAAGTGTTTATCTATATTCTCCCATAAAACAATGGATATATTCTGCTACATTGCCACATCTTGGCGAGAACAGCAGATGAGTGTGATCAAGCTGTGCTGATAGCTGTGTTCCATATTGGCAGGAAACACATGCAACATCAGCAAAATACTGCAGGGGTAGAGAGAGCGAGTAGACAGGCACTGGGGAGAAAATATGTTGGGGAAGCAGAGGCAACAATGGCAGAATTTAATAAAAGGGACAAACAAACATATGTGGAAGTTGTCAGAGAGAGCAGGAAGACAAGTGATAAAAAGGAGATATCCTGAGCGGATGAGATAAGGTCAAAGGAAAGGATTAAAAAAGTTTGCAAATGGATCTGAATGTAGAACTCAGAAGAGATGGTACAGGCATAAAGACGGGAGTTTTCAGAGTTCAAGCAAGATGAAATAAAGTGAAAAAAGCTGCAATCTGCACTGAGATCATTTTCTTATCCATTTTCAAGTCTTTCAAGTCGCTGTCTCTTAAAAAAAAATGGTAGAACAGAATTGTACCATTTGGAGTCAAAAAGCTAGTTGCCTGGGGGGCATGTAATAAGCATGCTTGAATATTATATGACTGCTGTTAGAGCTACAAAAATACTCCGCTTCACAGAACAGTGGACTGAAGTATTGAAAAAGGGTCGTCACAGTTGTTTCTGTAGTGAGTTGGCTGTCAGAGGATATAGTCACTGGAAAAAGAAATGTTCAAACCAGAAGTGGCTTTCTGCTCATCATGTGAAGTACAGACCTGAGAACACAGTCAAAATTAATTAAGTTAATGGCCGAGGCAAAGAGCACGTACCCAACAGTGATGAACATTTAAGAAAAAAAAAAAAAACACAAGTAAGAACCGGATTAAATTTTTACCAATAGGGAAGCTGCTTCCCTCTGACCTGGACTACATCACAGGGCATATTGGAGGTGATGATCTGACAAAGCCAGAAGGACAACATCATCAGCAAACAACAGAGATGCCACCTTAATGTCATCCAACTGGACACAATCCAGAACTCTGCAACATTTTGATATCCTGTGCATGAATATCCCAAACATGAAAGGTGACAGGGGGGTGGGGGCGCACCCTTGTCGAAACGCAGCGCTCACATTCAACGTGCTTGACTTGATGCCAGATACACCTCTTGCTCCAATTGTACACCAAACAAATGGCACAACAGCATCCTTATCCTCACGCAGCACCTCCTCAGGGACAACAGTCCTAAGACACACATCTCATGTAGACTCATTTCCTGTCATAACTCATGCAGAGGTGAGAGGAAAAAAAGTTGAAAAGAATCAAACTTTTCCACTTGTTTGGCAATAAAAACATAATTTGGAGATTAAATTGGATGGAGAAAATGGCGGAATTAGATGGAAAATGAATTTTTAGAGTGATTTCGCAGGAATAACTTAGGGAACATTTAATTATGGGCAGTGAAGGAGAGAAAGGGACGTGGAGGAAGAGGAAATAAGTCCTGGAGCACTGAGGGGAAGGTCAGCGAGAAGCAGGCAGATGTTAGAAGATGTCCCAGAAGTATTGTCTTTGCTGCAGCGTGTGTGATTCTCTCACACCAGGAAAGAAAAGCATAACAATAACAGATGCAGCTCAGCTCGGCTATCAATGAAGTGCATGTATTTATGTTAATTAGGCTTGCAGATGTAAGCACATTTACATACATGTTTATATATATACACTCAAACATGGGTTATTCACACAAACACAGACGCACTGCTCAACTTGCTGTTTTCTTGGCCCAGTCGAGGGACTTGGCGAGGATTGCATAAAGACATTTGTTGCTGTATCCTTTCACTCTGCTGCTTATAATACAGAACGTGTCCCTCACTGCCTCCAGACTGCCACAGCAACCTACACACACACACACACACCTGCAATAGCTATGTCAGTCCACCCAAGGACACTCAGCATGTCAGCTCTGATTAAGCCTGCACTCAGCCTGTAGAATAGAGTTCCTGGGTGGGAGGGAGGGAGAGGCGCGGGGGGAAAAGAGGCGACTTGTGTCCAGTAATAAATCGCTGCAGGCAGCCGGGCTCTTCAGAGCCACGGCCCAGCCGACCCCCAACAGATGCCGGCTGGTTTGGCCTGCCAGTTGCGTCCCGGCCTGTGGGCCAGCACCATCATGAGCGATGGCCGCGGTCCAAAGCGGGGGTCCGCCGCCACAGGCGCAGGTGTAGACATCGTTAACATCCAATAAGAAGAGAGCGGAGCCCCTGCGGGTGGGGCAAAGTGATATTGATGGAGGCTCGTCTGCAGTTGCCTGGTTCACTGAGCAAATATGAGAATAAATATGGCCTTTTGCATAGCATGCACCTTTCATTAATATTAACCAACAGCCTCAGTGGTGCACAAGAGTGTTCATTAACAGCTGTCACTATGGCTCGACAACCTCCGTCTGTTTGTGCTTTTATGTGTGGCTGTTGCTGTTGACTGTTTTACTGCTCTCCATGTCCACTTTCAAATGACGTTGCCTGTATATGCAAAGCATGATCCAACATACATTTCCTCCTGCCAAGTCAGCAAAGTCAATTATGTTTGTTGTTTGCTTGGAAGTTGGAAGATTATGTGACCGTTTGCCAAGCTAGAGACATGATCAGGCGCAAATTAATCCTGTGAGGATTTATATTGTTTTGGCACACACTTCCTCCCTCCTCATTGTGCTGGTACTGCCAGGAAATTGAGTAGTCGTGTGAAAAACAAGAGCATCTGAGACAAAACAGCAAAGGATAAACAAGGCTGGATATGAACTAAATGATTTGGTGGCTAGCCATTTATTCATCCATGAATTAGCTTTTCCAGGGATCTAACCTTGTCCAACATCAACCCAGTTCTACAAATGCAGTCTCTTCCTTGTGTTTAAATAATCCTCGTGTCAAATGTTCCAGGCTGACACAAAGCCTCCCTATGCTGCTGCCCAGTTCTCCATCAAGGCCAAACCCCATGATTGTAGGCGCCTTCAGGCCAGCGACTGACAAGCTGGGTGCCTTGTAGGTTGAAGCTTCATATTCTGAGGGTTCCTGGAATTCGTTTGAGTTCTGAGAGGTTGCATCTGGAGGGGCGAGGTTCTCAGATCAGTGATGACATCATATCCAGAGGCGGAACACGCCCAGATGAGCAGCCTCTGAACTAGATCTGAGCAAGAATCAGGCAAGCGGAAACAAATCCATCCTCTTCAGGGCAGAATATTCACTCTCCTGCAAATGTTCCTGAATCACCATGATGATCCACACCAGCTGTCTATCTGTGCCTCTACAGACGCCTCCTGCCGTGCGCAGGACTCTCTTTCATGAGCTGTTTGAGTCCATTGAGGGGATTCCCCTTAATCTGCTTTGTCTGAAGATAGTATTGTTGCTGCCACTGACTTCAGTTCAGCAGGTGAATGATTTAGGTGCCCTGTTGGTTGGTTGTTTAGAACTAAAGTGGTGATATGCTTCAGCTAAGCCCCTTTTTTGTACAGCACATGAGGACATCCTATTTTCTCTTGCTACCTTTTGTGCCAAAGTTGTTCCTTCTCTTCCTCAGACAGTTTGGCCTGGATTAAGAAATGCCCAAAATGACCTTGTAATTTTGGGCAAAACAAATGCAAATTGAATTTTAGATCCAAGATGGTGCAGCCAGATTTTATGTTTTTAATAGTATCTTGTAAAGTGGCGGTTCAGTTTGCTTGTGTCTGGCATGTGGCGTGTAAAATCTTTGTGAGATTCTCACAGCAGGTTGATGATGAGGGGCCAATAGCAAAAACAGCTTCATGGTCATTGGTTGTGTTAAAGCATTTCAAGCACCTAAAGCTAAAGCTTCTCCACCAGCTTAAACTGCTGCGTGCCCTGTTAACCTATCTGTAAAGCAAGCTAGCTTTGTTACATTGTTTAGTACGAAAACTGTAGATGGTAAAGTAACTAACAAAGGCAAGGCTGTTTGTCGACTATGAGGCAGCAGAGGCAACGCAGCCGAGCAGAGAACCATCAAGTGTACAACCTCACTGACTGCCTGCTATTTGGCACGCTCAGCTCCAGCAGGCCACTTGCCAGAAGCTCGTAAAAATGCCATCACCAATAAGACAGCAAGATATATATGAAAGGATATGGAGCCCATTGGTAAAGCTTTTTCATCTTAACGCTCATTAAAATTTTCTTCATGTTGGGTATTATACATTATTAACACTGTAGCACTTGGAGAGAAAAGTGCAGTACAATTGAAAGTACTACTATTATTTTTGTTAGCTGTTAAAAGGTAGAGCTTGATGTTGGGAAAAGCTGACAGCCCCATTCACCATATTCAAAATGTTATTGGAGTGTATAGCCTCTATGACACGCAATGTCAGCCAATCACTGGCAACAATAGATGTTGGTATGTGAGTATAGGTGTGGACATTTGGTGCAGAATGACAAGGCGACTTTGATGAAGAAATGTGGTCGGTGCCATCAAAGTACTGAAGTTCGGTATCCATCAATAATGATCTATCAGTATACTTATTACTGACAGATTCCAATAACAACTATACATTTCCAAACCACTGTTCTTTAATTGATAAATGAAGCAGTATTCTGGGGGGAAAAAAAACCCTTCTGTGATTGTTACATCTGCGCACATGTACTCGGTCATGCATATGTGCTGTGAGTCTTGGCTGCTCTTATCTTCCCTCCTCTGTTCCCTGTATTTTTCTGTTCATTAGGGCTCGTACACAAAGACTGTGCTGCCATCTTTGCTCTCCCTACAGAATCTTTCATCCCTCCCACGGCAGTGAGTGGCAGCATGCTGAGCCCCCGGTGAGTCTGGCAGCAACTTGTTAAGTTTCCTACAAGGTTCCACCGCAGACCTCATTAGCCATTCATGATCACCTGGTGGCCTCACTTCACCGTGCATATTGATGCTACATGACGGAGGTTGCCGCTTGGTTTCTCACTGATTCCTCGCCGCTGTTTTGGGACGTACTGAGCCCTTGCTATGTTGACAATCCATTACTAATGAGCAAGCGTTTGTGATATCTCAAGCACCTGTAAACCTTGTCGTAAGGACACAGAGAAAATCCAGCATCTGGAGGTCTGTCCTTAACACCTCAAGGGTTCTGAATAATAATGATTAGTTTGCGAGGGACAAATAATTAAAGAATGCAACGTCAAATAATGAAACATTTAGTGTGATGAAAACAGGTTTCAGTGTCACAAATGATGGAAGGGTGCAGGAAACATGCACACACATATTCACAGCGCGTTTATTACATGTCAGGGGGCACATGTCAACAGAAGCCTGCATTACCACGGTTTGCATATGATGAATGTGAACAGACATTGATGTGTGTGCTAGTTCATGTACACGCGTGCATTAATTATTTTTGAGAAGCTAATCCCGGATGGCTTTTTAATTAAAAGGATTACTTAAAAGCACCATAGTGATATAAGACATGAGGAACTGTCATTGATATGATTTAGTTTGTGTATTTGAATCTATATTTGGGAGCATTCGTCTGGCACCAAGCCACTGCCCACACTACTGTATGCTGAAGCCTGTGGCACTCTGTAGGCTGGATCCCTGATGTTCACAGTCTCGGGTCAATTCAGCTGCTAATAGAGGAATTTCAGCGACGGATAAAACACTGCGCCTTCACAGAACAGGAGTGTTTACATCCACCATATCTGCAGCAACATATGATTATGTCCTTCACACATCCTGATCAATTTGTCTCATTCAAGTTAAATAGCAGCAGCAGTATATAGATGTTTCTGGAGGGCTTGATAAATCACT
This sequence comes from Centropyge bicolor, assembly GCA_037975185.1. Classification (NCBI taxonomy): domain Eukaryota; kingdom Metazoa; phylum Chordata; class Actinopteri; family Pomacanthidae; genus Centropyge; species Centropyge bicolor. Next base: position 7,530,181 of record JBBMOC010000004.1, on the reverse strand, counting down.
GGTTGAAATTTCATGAGCATCTGCATTTTTTGTGTGAGTTTGGAGGTGGTGAGGCTGGCAGGCACACGCTGAGAAGGATGAGTAATGACGCCGAACTGAGAGGCGGAGGAAGTAAACACACTGGGCTGTTGTTTGTATTGGACATTTCACCCTGGGGCTGTCGTCACAGCAAACCCTTCTCCTAAATTTATGATGGTTCTGCCTGTACCTCCTACTGCAAAAGCCAAGTAATTCTAAACCGAGAGGCTGCAGAAAGTGCGCTTTGCATTCTTTAACTTCCATTTTCCTTTCCTCTCGCTCTTTGCCTCTCATTTGTTTCTCCCTCCTGCCCGGCCAGGTATGGACTAAGTGGTTGCTGTCAATTGAAACAGATTGCTGAGTGCTGCACACAGAACCACAGGGCGCCCTGCTCCAGACAAAGGCCAGGAGAGATGAGCACACAGTCCCATCTTCACAACTCACCCTAATGCGCGTGATGCATGAGCTTACCGTCGATAACACTACACTCTAAAAGCCCAAAGACAGACAGTCCATCCCCTTTTATTTTCTGGCCCTTCTTACACTGCTGGGTCAAGCTACAGGGCTGGCCAGTGGCCCAAGTCTCAGGGATGAAGCTAAGCCTGGGCATATCCCCAGCCCGGCCGCCTGCCAGCAGGCCCCACAATCCCTTGCAGTGGATGGAGAGCTTTCTCCCTCCTCCTCTGTCCCGGCCATATTTTTTTTCTTGGATTTAAAGGTTATCTGCAGCCATCCTGTCTGGGGCCTCTGGCGAGAGCTGGAGAGAGCAGCCAGCTCGCCACAGGTGTGAGCGCTGCCGATAAGCGAAGGAAGGCTGGGAGAGGAGGCAACGGGTGAGGGGCGGGGCAGAAGGTGGCAAAGAGATATGAAGGTCCACCGTGGCTCCAGACTGACCTTCATTCACAATATTGTACACAGACGGAGAGCTCCCGGGATGAGAAAACAAAAAAGCACTGCTTCGCATATCTAAACTATAAAGCTGTAATCTTCAATACTCAGCAAGGCAGGAGTTTTTTTTGTTTTTAAGGGAGGCAGCGAGTGAGGAAGAGACACAGAAACAGACACAGAGAGACCAAGAAAGAGTGGTAGAGGTGATGTTTGAGCGAGAGGCGGTACACGTAGAGTACAGAATAAAGTATTTATTATGTGGTATTTTAGAGAACAGCGAACATGAACTTGGGCTCAAAATATTTTTTTTTAAAGGGTTGTACTAATGTGAAGGATTAGGATCAGGGATATAATCTGTTCTTCCCGCTTTACAATGTGAAAACACAGCCAGGGCTGGGACATAGCAGCCAATCCCAGGGCTCACTAGCTCACTTTCAGTGTGTGTAGCTCCTCCATTAATAACTAATAGGTGGAACATTAGGGGGAAATGGTGAGTATATCTTGAGGGCTTACATTAGCCTGGCGCACAGCATCTCCTTATCTGTGTGTAGGACAAGAGAGGGAGAGAGACGGGATGTGTCGTCCTCTCTATGACTTTCTTCCTCCATTAACTGCCCTGGGAGGATAATTCAAGTGCTACTAAAAGTGCACAGAAACAGCACAGACGTATGCACACTTCTGAGCACAAGTACATGTGAAGGCATTCAACCACACCAGCAAAGCACTCGTAGAGTACCTATTGATGTTCTCCCCACGTGATCACATGTGCTTCCATTAACATATATGCAAATAACACATGTGACTACATCCATCTAGATACAAATCCATGCATGCACACACACTTACAGATGCATATTGTGGATAAATGCATGACCAGAACAATCAAGAATCATAGCACCACATCATCTGCATACATAAAAACCGGACTAGATGTGTTCTGCCATTGTGATATTAATTATTCTAATTCCAACCAGCAGCTACATTGAGTGCTTCATTTCCAATTTGAGTGTTAATGCACAGTACTCAGCTTGTTGATATCAACGGGAGCTGCAAGATAATATGCAAGCTATCTTATTACTCATTATCCACATAATGAAATACATTACTGCTCAATTGAACTGTCCTCTAACACACATTGGAAATATAAATAACACCACTGATATAAGTTCAAATCCATATTTTGCTCACGAAAAACGAATCCCTTTAACAAATTTTCACAGTGGTAATTTACAGTATGTGACAGTTATTTTTTTATGCTCTTCAAGTTTCAGTTGCGATGCCATGCTATTTCAAGGTAATTTGAGACTCCAAATTGAATACCAACAGTGAGGGTTAAGATGGCACTGAAGGCTGCAGAGAAATGAATGGAATGAACAATATATTTGCAGTGCAATTATGTTTCATTTACATAAGTAGATGAGTTATAAAATGAAGGGCTTTTCATTTGCATACACACACGAATGTTTCCTAAAACATCACCTATCGGGGGGGATGGTGCACGAGAGGCGACAATGCTGCGTGACAGGAAACAAAAAACATTCTTAAATCAACACTTTTGTTACACTGAGTGGAGGATTGATGCAGCTTCAGGAGCGCTAACATTGCTTTTTGGTAGCGGATGTGCAGTTATCATAGTAACTAATGATGATTCATGGATTGTTTTTCAGAGATCAGCGATGCACAAAGATTGTACAGTGATTTGGGGAGGGGAGTTGCCCCTGCGCACTCAACTAGAGTACACTTGTATTTGAAACGCAACACTTACAGTAGACCAAACACGTATGCATACACACACATGCACAGTGAAAGAGAGAGAGAGAACCACTCTTCTATATCTCTGGCTAATTTCAGACTCTGGCTACGCAAACATCATTAATCAAGCTGACTAAGATTAGTCACTGGCAAGCTCCCCTACCTGTTTATTATAATTAAATCGATGTACGTGTCATTGCAGGCGTGGACCCCAACTACGGCAGAGGCCGTTACGCTCACAGCAAAAGATGTGAAAAACAAAGAAAACCAAGAGAAAGCTAGAAAACACAGAGGAGGAGAAATAAGTGATGGAGGTGAAGTTAAGGCGTGGGCAGAATTGGATACGAGTTAAGGCTCGCAGATTGGAGACAGAGGTGAGAGGCGCCTTTTGTTGTTCTGTACTTTAAAGATAACCTCTGCTACATCCGCAAGAAGGGTCCACGTGGACAGGTTCTATTCAGTGCAGTTCAGATTGTATAACCTACCCATTCACAGTCTCGCAGCGCAGCAGAAAACATCTCACAAAAGAAAGGAGACATGATGGAAAAGCAAAGCAAGCTGGAAAGAAAAAGAGAATTCCTTTCAGAAGCTAAGCTACGAAAAAGGCAGACCAGACACATTTAAGTAAACACTCCCCTGTGTGAGTTCCACCGGCCGACTGAAACCTTAGTTTGTGTATTTCTTCCTCTGTGTTTGCTTTCTCACGTTGCGTCTGGGGTCCTCTCTGTGACTGTCAGGAAATAAAATTGTACAGCACATTGGCTTTGCTCAAGAAACCGCTGTGTGCTCAGTGTTATACGAGGAGATGGCGAGCGCCGCTCCAATACATACACCTCTCTTTACATATTCAAGAGCGGCGCGGAATGTGGAGGTGAGAGAAGCAGGGTGAGTGGGCAAGCATGCAGATATTTGATTTGTGCCAGATACTGAGGGAGCACACAAGAGATAAAGGGAGTGAGCCACTAAAACTTTTTTTTTTTGTCGCGGATAACGTGACATGGTAATGGCTCATAAAGGGAAAGTAAATTGGGAGACTGAGGTTTATGACCGTAGTGGATTGGGTGGTACAGGGCCGGGGGAAGGAGCAGCAGGATGACATTGTGCTGGGACTCATATCTGGGCGGCACATACGGATACCAGACCTGCCATAAAGTCTTCTTGTCAGGGGGTAAACCTTTTTTTCTGCCATAAAACGCCTTTTCTGTCAGGGAGTTTGATAACCCATCCTGAATGTTTTATGTACAGGAAACTGTGGCAATATTCTCCTAAATCGGCTCATGTTACTGCGAAGAACAATGATTACAGACTCCACGCAGATGTGACAATCTGGCTTGCATTTGGCTGATTTAATGTACACTTTAAGCACCTTTAGGGAACGAGCTTGCACATACAAAACTATCTATGTCAATTTAACGCTGATGATCTGAATATTCCTGTCTCAATTACTGTTTCAACAAGAACGGAGCACATGTATTGAAAGTAGGCACAGAGCAAAATTGGACTGCAGATAAGGTGGCTGGAATGACTGACATTTGAATGGAGGAAAGTGAGAGGTGAACCGGCGGCATGGTGAATAAAACATGAGGAGACCGATAGGGCCGCACCGACCAAAATGAGACAGCTATGTCTTTGTACTGCATCAACCCTTGACCTCCTCGTCAAATTGGTTGACATCGCGCACTCCGCACACACCTGGCTGCAGCATGCAAGTGTAGTGAGGCTTGTGATTAGATGGCCTCCCTTTTACATTGCTGGTGGCGAGTGCAGGGCTTCATTTGTCGAAATGAATACCACATTTCCCTTTAGCTGTTGCAAAAAACGATGTAGCTGCTTGTCCTATCAATGTGGAGGTGGTGTGTGACTAAGAAGATAGATAGAAAAAGCCAAAAACTTAGCCTAGCTTCACAAACTATAAATGGTTTGTCTCACACTGTTTAACAATCCAGCTGCTGCCTTATGGAAAGCAAATGCATTGCAAAGGCCAGCGAGTGCAGCCGGTAATGTTCTCATTTGTTCACACTAATTACACAAATTTCTCAAAATTAATGCGGTTAATGATTTATTGACGTTAACATGCTACATTTACGTAAATGTCTCCAATGACAGATTAAAATGTCACGAATGAATGGATATCCAGGTGGAATACAAGCAGAAATACTTGCCGCCGCCGCAGAGAGATTTGAGGAATGGTGCCTCTAGTTTGGCTGCGCAACTGGTGATACAACACATGTGAGAATGTGAGAGAGGTGCATTGTTGTCTCCACAGGCAAACAAGGGGACAAAGAGGAGGGACAATGGCACCCCTGAGGAATCACAATGACTAAATTTAGATGTAAATAAGTGACAGTAAACTGGCCTGTATATGCTTTATTCCACACTTGCACTCAAAGTGTCTGGATGTTTAGTCTGCAGGTTCACTTCAGATTCAGTCTGCAGAGAGAAACAAGGATGGTCCTGAGGTAATGGACCCCCCGCGGACAGCCGAGAGGGCTTGCAGGAGAATATGCTTTTTGCTTTCAATTAAATACTGCCAAGTGGAGCTTCATGTGCAGATTCCAAGCTCTGGGCGTTGTATGTGGGCCTTGGCAAGCTGCTCAGCTGCACCCAGCCCGTGATCATAAAATACCACAGAAACAGGCTTGGCTAGAGCTCCCGAATCTAACTCTAGGAAGTGGAAAGCCTGCCCAGGGCTGTAAGAGTTACAGGCTTTTCTCATTGCCAGCATCCATACACATGCCATGGCTGAGGTATTGGAGTTAATCAGATGCTGTTTTGGAGAGGATGATGAGTCATGTGCTTTGTGGGTGTTTGAAGAGGGATGTTCTTAGGTCAAAGGAGGTCATGGGGTAAATGGCTGTGTACTTAATCTTATGGGTATTAGGAGTGGATCCTTTATGTAGCTATATTCTCATGCTGATGTCAGCTCATTAGTGGCGCTACCTTCACAAAGTCATCAGTCCATGTCGGTGCAGCGGTGGTCATTGACTTTACAGAATGGAATAGAAGAATATGATAATACAGGGATGAAGTGTTAAACTTTACCTACAAGTTAAAAGGTGCACTGTATTTATTGTAGTAGGCAAAATGGCAACGATTCAAGTAAGTAAAAGTCACAATTTCTCCAAATTGGCTATTGCACAGGGGCAACAAGTGCTTCCACATATGTTTTGATGAGAATGAGAGTAATCACATGTGATGGCCTTTCCACACCTCAATCAAGCTGAACACCTTGGACATTTTGGACTGACTATCCACCAACATCATCAAAGCATCAAACGAGGGAATTTCTTTCCAAAAAAAAATCTTCCCTCCAGTCAGGTTACACAGACTTGTAGAATCTATGTAAGGATAACTGAACATGTTTTGGCAGCTCATGGTCCGACTCCTTACTAAGACTCTAAGTGTTACAAATTTGTCTTGTATTAGCATATAACTCAAGCTCAGGATCAATACCACTGCTTTGGTAGACGCTATTGTTTGTCATATAAGAAAGTATTTCAAGAATGCTACAATAAAAAAGCAGCAACTCTAATAACCACTTAGAACTTTTTCTCTATCTGGCTTGGCACAAAACTGCAACACCAAACAAATTCAAAGAGGCATGAACTGACCTGTGTAAGAACCCTCTTCTGCATAGTCTGGCTTATGTCTTGATTTTTATACTTGTTAATTGGATTGCAATTGCAAACATACAGGGGTAACCTTTTAGCTGTGATAAGGTTAAGACAATTGTTCGGAACGAGGACTTAAATAAGCACAAGTTCTGCTGCCAGGTTTGAAATCGAGGAGGTGGGGGCTACTGAGAGAAAATCATGACACACTTTCTCAAGAGCAACGGAGAGAGGGAGCGAGGGAGAAATTGAGAGAGAGCGCAAAAGCGGCAGCTCTCATTCTGTAATGGAGCGCTGTGGCGGGTGGCTCACCACACGCTGTACTGGTTGCCTGAAGCACCATGGCAACTGGGAGAGAGAAGGATTGAGAGAGGCAGAGGTTCAAGGACTTCACTTGTTCCAGCAACGTTTTAATTACTTTGGGCGACGGCGGTTCGTGAAACAGATGCATTCTGGAGCTGCAGCAGCAACTGGGAGAATCCCCTAGAGATTCTGCTGCTCGAGGTTTTGTTTTTTAACCTTTCTCCCCTCGCTCATATTTGTGAAATTACTGCAACAATTGGAAAAGCAGGGGGGTATACAGAGGCAGACTGATAACGAGAGAGGGGAGACAGAGATAGGGAGAAGGAGAAGAGGGTGGAGAGAAAAAGCAAGAGTACAAGAAAGACAAATGAGAAGGGAGATGAAGCAAAGTGAACACAGATAGAGATCGACAGTATGGGAGATACAAGCTGTTTGAAGAAGGAGGTTGGTAAGAGATATGAGGAGAAAGGACCAAGGGAAAAAGGATTGGGAGGGGATTTGTAGGGATATAAAAGCTTCAGTATTCCCCTTTTAGATACACACACACACACACACACGAGCGTAAAAAGAGGCAAAAAGTTTGGAGGATGCGAGTGTTCTGCTTTGCTTTGCTTTGTCTGGCAGCTCCCAGAGATGAGAGCACATACAGTGTCATCGTTTGCAACATGCTTAAACGCATATCTCCATCTGCATGTGTATTTCCGTACGTCTGTTTGTGCACGCGGGTCTGTGTGTGAGAATATAGCAACGAAAGCTGCTTTTTTTCTCCTGATGCCATGCCTAACACGATCAGCACTCATTAAGAGCTCTCCAGAGCCCAGGCACCTCACAGACAGAAACCCTCTCCAAAAGACAACCCCCGAACCCAGTAAACACACGCGGCTTCCTGCCTGTAAGCCTCTTCTCCAGTGTAAACAAACTGGCATCCACTTGAAGCACTGGCAATGTTATTTATATAAAACGTAATCCAAAAAATACATCACATGGTTCTCCCTGTCTGCTGAAAACAGTAATAGAAGCCTGATTCGTTGAAGTTTTATTTTCTGCTCATCACATCAAATTAGAGAAAATGTATAGTATAGTTTGTGATTTAAATTAAATGAGTATTCTTTAAGCACACTGTGTAGAAGGAAGAACTCTACCATCATTCATGAATCACATCATTTATTTTTATAGTTTTGATCCCTCTGATCCACTGGTGAATAATCCTACATCATAATCCTCCAGACATATTGGTGCACCTTAAAATCTCAAATTCATTTTGTCACACACAATATTGTGGCCCGGCTGCTGCATCTGGCTGATGAAAAAAGAAAAAAAAAAGATGTCAAGAAAGGAGCAATTTAGCTTCATTTCGTTGGAGGAAGGTTGCCATTTTTCATCCTAATGTTAAAGTATGATCATAGGAGGTCATACGTGCACCTCTCATGTGCATAGACAATCCTGATAATGCACCACGACAAGCTAATCCATTACACCTATGGGCGTCACGACTGATGCAGTGCTGTAATCTGCTGCGCGAGACGAGGCGACAGAGCACAGTCGTCCTTGTCCACGACGTGTTTCTGTCTTAGCGCAGGAGGGGGAAGTATGTAGATCCCCAGGGAAACACTCAGGGATGAGAGCGGCCCGTGGCTTTCCCTTTGTTGCCTGTAATGGATTATTTCATACAAACATGCAATTGGGTTGTGTTACTGATGGATAGCAGCCATTGTTATGGTAAAGTCACTCTATTGCCTTCCCTGGGTCCCCTATTAATCTCAGTCAAGTCAATGGCACCATTGTGCAAAATTCCCCATTAAACCGCACCACCTTGACTACAATGGAAGTGTCAGTGCAGCACCTTCCAGACTCTTCCCAGGAAGGAGAGAAAATGGAATAGTTTCCCAACAGATTACACGGATTAATGGGTGTGTTTCCTTTAGAATGCAAGGGAAAGAAAAGACGGCTGTGTCTCATTTGTAATTGTGTGAATGGTTTTTATTGGGAACGTGGATTGCCTCCAGGTGCAGGTTAAAGGTAACTAACCCCATTTCCTCGGCGGGAGTGTACGTGGCCGGCCCGCTGTGTTAAACGACATTGGCCTGTGACCCTGGATTGAAAGACGGTGATGGATGGAGGAGAGGGAAGAGACAGCGTGAGAGAGAAAAGGCAAAAAGGAAAAAGAAAGACAGAGCAGGAAATGCAGTCTGCAGAAACACATTCTGCTATTGTCCACTGTTGCCTCACTGTGTGACAATTTTTTTCTCCCAGGCTCTGTCGCTCACATTTTCCTCTTGCCTTGTCTCCCATTCTTGTTCTCATTCTCTCCTTCCCAGTCTGTCAATTTGTGAAGGCCCCACATCATTACTGTCAAAAATCACACTGCAGTGCCAATACAAAAGCCACATGCACAATATCACATACACGGACGCACACACTGGTTCTTGCCGCCCACTCATGTGTTGAAAGAGAGTGACTTTTTTTTTTCCTCTGACTGCGTTCTGACACTCAGCGGCAAGCTTGTCCCACCGGAATCCTGAGTGAGACAGACAAGCAATGTGAACTCAGAAGAACTGGAGTCTTTGATTTTCCTGTCAGACACTCTTAGCCCCCTGTCCCCTCCAAAAACACTGTTTGTCTCCATCTTCTTTTTGTGTGTCATCATTGCCACTGTGTTAGCGAGTGTACGAGCTCTAGGGCAGCAACAAACAGCTATTTTCATTATTGATTATTCTGCTGACTGTTTTCACGATTAATCAAAAAGTCATCGCAATTTCCAGCAGCCCAAAATGACGTCTTCTTTTGTCCAACCACAAGTTGAAAACCTTCGCTTACTATCCTAAATGACAAAGCAAAGCAGCAAATCCTTACATTTAAGAAGCTGGAACTAGCAAACGTTTTGACATTTTTGCTTGGAAAATAACTGAAATGATTAATTAATTAATTTTCAGAATAGGTGATTTAACTGATTAATTGCAATTAGTGAGCTCATTGCTGTCTCCACACGTACTGCAGACACAATCACAATCTGTGCATCTTGAGACATTAGCGTCCCAGATTGCCGTCTGATCTGACCTTTGGCTCGCCTCACGGCAGAAATTTGTCCAGAAGGCCATAACGCAATCAGCTCAAATTTGATTGTGAAGGGCGGACAAGTGAGAGACTGAGAGAGAACATTCAAAGATCATTTAACTACGGGGTTCGATGGGAAGCTAAAACCCCAAAAGCCTCTCAGAGTCAGAGAGGCAGGTGATTAAACCCTGTCATCAAATCTCACACCTCCTTTTCAAGCCACAGGAAGCGGCTGGAGAGCTCTGATTACCATCAATGACACTCCACCCCATCCATCTGATCCCCTGTAAGAGGCTGTTAAACCCAAGTGGGCTCCCTCGTTAAAACTGGTGTCAAGTAAATAATAGATCTTTTTATCTATAGGTGGAGGGACTGGATAAACATAAAAGTGAGCTTATCAAATGTGAAAGGTGAACAGTTAAAAGGTGTTCTAATCAGATCTGGCACTGATTCCTCTCATATACTTCTCGGCAACTGATGGAGCTGCTCTGGTGTAGCGGAGACGGGCACTTTCGCCTTGAAGTGGAAACGCTAACTACGGCATGTGTATCACCAATCACGCCGAGGCAATAGGTCTGAGTGACGCTGAGAGCGCTGACGTTTTACATTTTGGCCATTTAGATAAGCTTTATGCTCGGAGAGATTGCACCGTGACCCAGTCGATGTTGGTGTTTCTTGTTAACGGCAGTCAAAGCAGTAAATTAGATGGAGCCCGGCAGCCTGTTGCTTAGACTTAAATATATAGCCTAGTTTGAATGTAATGTGTGGAGTTACATGATAACTTAGTAAAAACAAGCTAAATTATACATGATGCATTCACTGGAAATGGGAATTTAGGGGCTGCTTGCACTGGTTGACTCCAAATAAATAGAAATGTCTTCCTGTTGAGGTGTTGACTTTGGCTATATTTGTACATCCAGATGTTTATGTGGTTATCAATCATGACTGTAGTTCTGTGAGTTAGAGCCATCTTCACCTACAAAGCAAAACCAAAGTGAGCAAGTTCAATAATCTATGAATTATTAAAGGGATGAGGTGTTGTTTGTCGGACAGAAAACCACTGCATCGTGTTAACTGCTTGATAAATGACAACAGCCTATTGTTCCTTTTTCTTACTTTTCAACAGTCAGCATTATCTTCCTCTTCCATATTATCCAAAACGTCGCTCTGTGCGACAATGTTTTGATTACAGTCGCAGGGATTGCATCGCAGACGGACGCTCCAGGGTGTACAATTATGCCCACATAGACACACTAATATTGTGTTTGAGGCTAGAGCTTGGCTAAATGTTGTCAAGTGGCTGTCAAATGCACACGCACACGCAGAGCAACGACACCACTGCAGAGGATGACGACATTCAGAGACACCCGCCGCAGAGCCGTGCGGCCCCCGGGGGCTCCAGCGCTAAGTGTCTCAGGCATCCACACACACAGCCCATAATTCTAGCAGGCCTGAGGATTGTCTCTACAACCAGGATTCACCCTCAACCGCCACTTCTTTCCCCCCACCCACCTCGTCCCCCTCCTGCACCTCGTCCCACCGGAGTCGTAAATCGCTCCAGTAGCGTCCGCCGAGAGCAATGAAGCCGACACGTGAGGACTTACGCATGCATACAGGGGCACTTGTTCACACACGGTCAAACATGCTAACACGTCTGCACACATGCAGCACCAGGAAGTGGAGTAAACCAACAACACCGAGTACGACTGATGATCAGTACAAAACCCCCACAAGCAGAGCAAGAGATGAGATTTGTTGGGGCTAATGTTACTGGGCGTGTTGCTAATGTACTAGCAGACCTGCTTATTAGTGCTTTAAAAGAGAAGCTTGTAAGATGGGCTGGAGAGATGGGAAAGGAAGGTGGGGGCCGAGACAGACACACTGACAAATGAAGCAAGTAAGGGGGGGGAAGCTCATTAAGCTACTGTGGTTGAGGGAATAGCAAATAAAAAGCGAAAAAAGGATGATCACGAGAGAGCGAGGAAAGAAAGAGAAAAATAGATGAGAGCGGAGACTGAGGAAGAAAAGGAGATAAGCGAGGGAGGATGAGAATAGGGGAGGGAGGGAATTGGGGGGATGTTTTGAAATGTGGAGAGAGAGTTACAGTACAGTTATTGCAATCCTTTCCTTTCACATAAACCTGTCTTGATGTCAGAATACCACTGAGTGCGAAATATGAAATTTTACCCGTTCACGCTCATTTGGATGAGGCATCTGGATGTTGGTTGTTTTTATTCTGTCAAGCTTCATTCACAGCAGCAGCAGTCTTTTCTCTCTCTCTTTCTAACCGCTCCTGTCTCTGCCACTATGAGTCTCGCAGGGTGGCTGACATTCAGCTGCGGAGTCGCTTTAGTGTCGGACTAGGGGAAAAACAGCCGTATCCTGTAACAGGTATTACTTTGCACATCACTCATGCTTCAGTGCCAATGAATGGAAAATAAACCACTTCACTGAGTCGCACACAGATCATCATCTATTTGCTAGCAGGCGTCAGGTACAGGCAGAGTAGCTTTTTACCAAGAAGGTGAAGATCCTATAAAGCAAAGTGAGATCAGGTAAAGTAAATATGCCGGTGTGGAGTCGGAGATGATGTTCGGTTACAAAGTTGGAAAGTTTAAAGGTTAAAAAAGCAGTGGTTATGTAGAGCCAAGAATGCTCTATTTTTTAATGTATTCAAACTTTGCATATTGCTGTAAACTATGAATTTAAATGTTTTGCTGTTTGACCCCCGTAATGGAAGCTACAGGCCTTAACCAAGGACAAAAATGTTTCTCGGCACATCGCGTTCTTAATCATCCCACTGCTCATTGCCCAGAGAGACTTATGACTTTCTCCTTTCCAAAATGTCTGACAGTAGGCCATTAACAATTAAGAAATACGGTTCACGGCGCTTCCAATGGCAGAGAAAAGACAAACCTCATCATATGCTGCAGGTGTTGAACTAGCATCGGAATTTAACCCTATGTTTATTGTATCATTAGTCCATGGATGCTAGTGTTATTATTCAACTAAACAGGATGAAATGAGTAGATATATCTGTTAGCCAGCCTATCAGTGCTTTGCCATTCATATATACATTAATACATTTGCACTGTCATATTAATCTATACTATTATTGCAAACCAAATTATTAAAGATACATTGCATCACATTAAAATCTACAGTGGCTTATATGTTTCTTTGACTTCACTATTAAGTTATGCCTTATGGTTTTTATTGGCCGATGAATCACCCAGAAAATATATTTGCTGGTAAGTGAAATGAAATAAGTACATTTTTAACAACCTGAATCCCATAAAGCTTAGTTGAGATTGAAATCTACCTTGAAATATTGCTCATGGCCATGTGAGCTGCGTCCTTTCCTGTCCAATACGTTTATTGGCGATACCTGACTGCCTTCAGCACCTTTATAATTCATTATGCCATGATTAAGCTTGCCAGAAAATATTAAAGTCTCAATTACTTTATTAGCTTTCGCTGCAGAATGCAAAAGATTGCAGTGTAACATCCCCAAGGTATGCACATACTATAGTCCGACTTGATCCGGCTTTGGCCAGTGAGCCATTCATTGTTTTACAGTTTCATGATTTTTCCATCTGGCCTTACATTATTCCTGAATAGGCTTCAGATTATCTGTTGAATTCGCCTCTAATGAATGCCCCAGAGGAGAGACACAAAAGGTTGCACCTGTCCATTTGTACAATTCATCATATCGACACTAATAAGACATGCAAAAGTCAGAGCATCCTTAGAGGGAAGGTATGATGCAGGAAGAGGGCATGACGAAAGCCGTTTTTACCCCATCTTCGAGTTTCATCTTTAGATATAATCAGCAACATGACGCATTAAATAAACTGAAGCATATAGAACCCTTCAAGAAATCACAGATTCAGGACACAGATTTGACAAATTTGCTCAAAATCCGTCTTCTACCAGGACAAAGAAACACGTAAAAACTGCAAGTGGGACTGCAGCGATTCTGTTGTAGATCAAAATCTACCTGAGACAAATAATACAGCAGTGACCTTGAACACAACAGTTTCTTGCTGACTGAAGCCAACTTCAAAGGAAATTCCTCACTTGTCTTCGTCAGCTCATATTAACAGCACAGTGACCAACAAAGTCTGCACTTAAAAATATTCCTTCTATTCTCCGATTGTACAGTCACATATGTCTCCAGCATACTGTTTATTAATGTAGTTGTGAGATCAAGGAGGACAAACAATAAATAAAAAATACAATCAACTGGGACTGTTGCATTGATATATTGTTTATGCATGTTTAGAAATTAATACTATACACACACTTTTTGGTTCCTAGCTTTTGCAGGTCTATTTGTTATGCACTGGGTGTTATGTGCTGCCTGTGAGTCCTCAAAGTACAAAGCACTCATGCAACCACACAAATTCTAATATCATCAGCGTGCTGTGAATGCCTGCCAAGGACCACAGATAGACAACACCGAGGCAGGATAAAACCTGTTAACCCATGTTTATTTACTAATTTATTCTTTTATTCCCTACATGACTCAACTCCAATTCCCATTTCCTGTAGAACAACAATTTCTCTCCAACGCAATGCGCTCTGTAAAGATATCGCTGCGAGAGACATTTTTCAGCTCCCCAAGACATCCATTAATTGAAAGCAATATCCGAAGCTGCAGCGGTCATTGATCCAAATGACACTGCTATTTACGAACAGCTGGAATTTGAATTGGTCACATCTCATAGAACAGAAAAAAAAAATCAGATTAGATCAGTCAATATACGAATCATTAACCAACAATATTACGCAGGAAGGAGTTTAAAGTTGAAAGTTAAACTCATACATGTGTTGCCTATTGAGAAAGCAAACTGATGATCTCCATAAACAATGAAGATAGTAGCCATTAAGCAATGCTACAAATGGTAAGGTCTGTGATATCTAATGGTTTTGTATTTTTCTCAAATGCTATAAACTGGAAGCAATGAATGAGTATAAAATCCTAAGTGGCTGTAAGATTTACTTGGTCATGGTTGGGATAGCATATAAAAAGAGTCTTAAAAAAGAGGGTTCAGAGAAAGTGTCAGGATTCCATTTTATATTATTGAACTGAATCCATTGTCCCCTCCTTTTCCGCTTTATTCTACCACTCTCACGTTCGCTCTTTCCATTATGCAAACTCACTCTTTGATCTCAAACAGTGAAAGGTGGCTTTATCTTAGAACAACAGCGAGACAGACGATCAGAGACTTAGCAGACCTCAGAGAAATCCGGATGAGAATAGAAAGATAGAGGCGGAGGGGATGGAGTGGATACAGTAACTGGAAAAAAAAAATTAGTCAGCTCTTGAAGGAGAGAAGAAACAGTGTGATATACACAGGGCTCAAAATAACACCAACAATATTACATCTCTAGTGTCCTGCGCATGTAACTGAAGACTTGCAAACAACACTGCAATATAAACCATAACATAAACGCTGAATATGAAAAAAATTGTATAGACTTGAACAGAAAATCTTAATAATGTATCAACTACAGGATCACAATCTTCTAGGTTTAGTGTTTAGTAGTGGAAACACTTGAGCCTGTCATCATCTCCTCCAGGCTGAATCCAACTGCCTACCTACTTGCTCTACAAAACAATCTTTGTGTTTTGGAGGTCTCTGTAGCCTTGATGTGATGAATCATAAAAAAGGGCATAACAGCTCATCCTTTTGGACTGTATTTCAAATAATTTAAGGATGTATTCACACGTGTTTAGTTCATTTTGTTCGAACTAAGAAAAAAAACTTTAATTATTGAATTTTAGTTCTGGTCCCGTTAGTCAAATTCTGTTGAGTGACAGAAGTTTAATCAACACTTTAGCACTTCTGATGTTTATATTTATAGTGTTTGATGTCACAAAGAACTCATGAAGAAATAAATGAATATAAGCATTATTAGTATTCTTAGACTGCAAACAGTAGGCATGTTATGAATAATGACAGGTAGAGAGAGGTGTCTTGTACAGTAATGATTCAGGGCTTATTACCACAGGATCACTGTCACACACTTTTTAGTTTTAGTAGCTTTTGACCCTGTCAATCTGGAAAATACCTGGGTTGATATGCACACCTGTTAGAATGGTTTATACAGATCAATTATAAGATGGCTTTCACAATCAGCAGATGGATTTATGAGTAGTTTAGCTGTTGACATTGCTCTCAAATCATCATCATATAATACTGGTAGTTGGTCCACTTGCTTTCACACCACAAACAAACTGCTCCAGGGTTCAACTGGAAGCCCAGATCACGCTTTCTTCGCCATCTTGGCCTGCTTGTTCTGTCCTGCATCTCTGTGTATTTGCTGAACAGTAGTACTTTTTAGAAACGTTTTTTAAAACGTTTTCATCTAAACCAGCTGTGACTGTGATTAAAAAGCAGTAAAAGAATGGACAAGAAAATTATATTAATACCTTGAAAGACAGCTCTCCATAGGAACGAGGGGGAACTGCGGAATCAGGTGATAATTGTGGGTTCATCAATACGAGCGACTGCTTCTATCCCTTCAGACCCATCTAGTGTTAATAGATAAATATTGATTGCCGTCACTTCACACAGAGGCCTGTGCGACAGAAACTCTGTCACTTAAGACAGAAAGAAGATGAATAGTTTCTGCTTTATCACCTGAACACATTACAGATACATACAGACACCACTCTAAAGCCCCACTGTATGCACTTCTATGTATTTCAATCATTACTATATCTTATTTGTTAATTCACCACTTTCAGTCACTATTTTACTGTTCATATATGCTGTCATATCCTTGATATTATGTCATTATCTGAGTGGGTCATTTTAGGCTACTAGCATTAATGTAATTAAAACATAAAGAGAATTGAATCTGACTGAAATTGAATTGAGCTGACACGCTGGGAGAGATTTACAGAGACTGAGAAAAGAGATAGAGAAACTAAAGGCTAAGGATTTTTCAAAGCAGAGGACAGCCAGATTGCCCTTGTAGTAGGACCACCTTATCAATTTGATTAGAGTGTGAAAGGACACTTAAGATCTCAATTGCCGGCGCATTAGTAGTCTACTCAGCCCCCTGCCTTAGAATCCAATGGCTAATGTTTGGGGTACTGGGGGAGTTTAAAAAGATTATTTGATTTCACTTAGATATGCCCCTGCATGTGAAATCAAATAGCGATTAGATAATGTGTGTGCTAAATATGAAAGGGGCCTGCTTCATTTGAAACATTGATTTGCATTTCAAATGTTTTTGCCAAGCCAGAAAAACAACAGTCAGCTCTACAATATATGTAAAAACATTCAAATGGCAAGACCTATTAGATGACAAAGATTAAAATATTTCTGCTTTGCCACTGATGTAGATTAATCTTTCCAGAGCCCTTAAAAAAACAGTTTAAAAAGACAAGCTGGGATGTAGATATATGAGATAAAGTTTTCTTATTTCCCTCTGCTCCTGGTCAAAGAGTGCAGCGGTAGGCAAAAAGTAATAATAATTCAGTCTGCAAAAAAAATAATTCTGAAAGGATGAAGGGGCTGAGCTGATTTCCTATTAGACCCACTTTATGTTCAGCTTGAAAGCACAGAAGAGAAGAGAAGAGAAGAGAAGAGAAGAGAAGAGAAGAGAAGAGGGTGGGCGTCGAAAGGCAAGTTATTTTCACTTTGTTTCTTTTATCCTTTGTTGTTGTTCTATGTCTGGCTTCATTCATCATGCAACTTTTCAGTGCTCTTTTTCACTCTAAGACGATCCTATTTGGGAGAGCTGGTTGACAGTAAGCTTTAAGAGGCACAAAGATGTGGAGGAAAGACCATCGCACTGGTTACCAAGGCAGCTTGTGCTGAAAATCAGAAGCTAAAATGTACACTGACCTTATATTATTCGCACCATATAAAATGCATCTCCTCTCTGCAGACAGGAGAGACTCAATACGCCTTCCAATGAAGCAGTGCCAGCGTGTTCATGTATACACACATAATCATCGGCTCCACACTCTTGAGTCGCACACCGCAGAGCCTCTACATTCTGTAACTCATTCATCCGCGAAAAATCATCCGGCAGTCAAAACCTCATTAAACTCCTACCTCTTTGACGTGAATAAGGGACTGTCTAAAGTCAGAGAAGAGGCAATTGGATTTGATCTGTCATTTTCCCGTAAATACGTTCATTCAAGGCCCGCGGATTGCTTCAGCTGTGCTGCTCATCACATTCAATTCTTTAGCCCTGGATCCAATTTTCAGAAAACTTATTGGCGAGCCAAAATAGCAATGGAGCTTTTGACTGCAGATCTCCTGTTTAAAAAGGTAAGGCAGTCGCTTGATAGGGATGCACACGCTGTGATCACGCACGCACACACGCACACACACAAAGGCACACACGTCTTTTGTTTTCAGATGGAAAAAAGTACGCAACCCCTCCTCGGGTAGTTTGGGAGGTTATTATATATCTAATATTGGTTTCCTTCCATATCAAACACACACACCTCATAGTCTCATAGCGAGACTAATCATTACTAACATAGCAGCATATCCAGCCAACAGAGATGACTCAGATCACCAAGGGAACAGAGCAGATCTCCTTCATGCCATTTCTCATATTTTCACTTGCATCCCTCTCGCTGTCTGTCTCTCCATGGCTCTGTCTCACAAGTTCATCCTGTCCTCGCCTCCATTTTCCCTCTTATTATTACCTCTGCCTGCCTTTGTGTCCATCAGCCCCCCCCTTCTTTTCCCCTCCATCTCACGCCATCAAGCTCTCCTCGTCTAACTAAACCGACTAGGATCCTCTCAGAAGAGGTAACCGAGACTTTATGGCAATCACAGGCAGGATGCAAGTAAACGCTGGGGGGCTAGAAAAATGCACACATTCCTATATGCACCCATACATATGCAGAGACAAGTATATAAGCAAAGGCACTTGTGCTAATATGCTGATGGCTGGCCTGGGGCAAGGGTGAGACCGGTCGCCGGATTTACAGCTCTCTGTTTTTATTGGTGTTTGTGATGGGCTGCGCTGTTTGTGTTTAGAAAGCCGAGCATCTCATCACCTCTGCTATTACAGCCGCAACCAAGGACAGGAAGGCAGGACTAAGTGAAGGTTTATAAAAGAGAAATACATCAAAAATCTATACATAGATTGTGATGTTGTGTGACCGGGGTCGTTTGCCGAGATAGGACACAAATATTCACACAAAAAGTAATGAAAAGAATGAAATATGGAGTTTGAAGCAGCAAGAGTATGAGGTAATTTAAGTGAAACGTCCCCACAGGACAGGAGGAGGCGTGAAGTGGGTTTGTATGTTGATGTTTTTATTTGTGTTCCCGTCGGTGCATTTGCATTCCTGCATGTGAATGAGCGCGAGTGCATGTGCGTCTTTTCGCTCGTGTGTGGCGCACATATGTGGGTGTGTGGCTGGCTAGCGGTTATGTAAGGCACTAATTGTCATGCAGTGCGCAGGGGTGCAGACACTGATCACAGACATGAAGCTTTCTTCGAGCCCACAGCGGTGAATATTAAAGTAATTAAGAATAATGTGGCCGCAGATGCAAGGGAGAGCATGTAAACATCAAAACACTTTCTGCTCGCAAAGATATGCTAATTTTTATGCAGATCTGTGCATTTATTTAATTTAATTTTGCATCTACACTTATGCACTTTTGAGTGTCTGTCTTCATTTTGTCATGATTCTGTGTAGGTGTGAGTGGATTTGTGTGTTTGTACCTGTCCTTGCCCGCGTGTTTCTGAGCCCAAAGTTGTAGATCAGAGGAATAAGCAAAGGAATGTCAGGCTGTAAATCGCATCGCCTCAAGGCCTCTGAGACTCTGACACGGATGTTTGAATTAATAAGCGTGCGCCACGACGAAACACGATTTCATGTGCTTCCCAACATATGCCTGCAATATTCATGGGCTCAGAATCAAATTCATTTGAAGCTAAATAGGCTAAAATCCCACAAATTGACGCCTCGTGACGCTGCAGGGCGGTTCGCAGGAGTCGACTGTGTGTACGCTGTTGTACGCTTTATTAGATGAAGTAACTTGGTTGAAATCTTAAGATTTCGAAAGCTTCTGGAATTTGAGTTCTTAATCGGTTCCTGTCATGATATCAGAGAATAATTTAAGAATGGAGAGATTTAAATATGGATGAAAATATATCAAAGAGCATAGGCAATCAGACTCCGCATTAGTCAGAAAGACATGTAATCAATTTTGTATGA
Organism: Centropyge bicolor; assembly: GCA_037975185.1. NCBI lineage: Eukaryota > Metazoa > Chordata > Actinopteri > Pomacanthidae > Centropyge > Centropyge bicolor. Next base: position 7,510,345 of record JBBMOC010000004.1, on the reverse strand, counting down.
GGAGCTTCTCAAGCAATTTGCAGCCTGTGTTAACTAAGACTTCTAAGACCCACCACAATGACAAGCATCCGTGTGCCTCACTTTTATTTTGTTTGCCCTCTCTTGTGCTCTTCTATACCACTTTCTTAGAAAGGTAAGTTGTGCTCTGGGGTCATATTTTGAATCTTATCATTTGCTTTCCATTGGGCTGAGCCTTTACGTGTCCAATACACTTAAAATATAATTGGACAACAAATAAAAGTGAAATATATTTGTCAAACGTTGAATTGCTGTTGTTAATTAGTATAGTGGCTGCGGTGACTCCATCCGTTGCCTCTTTGCCCTCGTCGGCTCAACTGTCCTTCTGGACCAATCAATAATTATGGTTATTATTTTTATCACTTGTTTTATTGTTGCTGCTGCTGCTGCTGTTTTTCTTATCATTACTGTTGTGAATGCCTGCCAAGCTCCTGTCCAACAAGGAATAGAATCATTGTCCTCAGAGTTATTTTTCCCACTTCAGGACGATTTCTGCTTCCTGTTTTCTCCTCTGCCGTCTAAGTTGTTATTTATCATTATTGAGGTGCTTTATGCAGCAGTTTAGTTGCCAGGAACACGTTATATGACCGTTTTGTTCTTAATCGGTTTATTAACGGGCTTCATTAATCAGACACACCACACACTGCAGCAGAGGCACCTAACCTGTGTCAAACATGTTTCACTGTAATATGAATCACACATCCTAAGGTGTCACATTGCTGGTGAACATTTTCCACAGTAAGCTGTAGAGCTTAAATTTTTTATGTGTTTTTCCTGCCCTCTAGACAACCATTAAACTCTTAAACTCTAGGGCCACGGGTGAAGAAATGTACAAAAACACCTTGACAGTGTGACATATAGAGGAGCAATGTCTATTTGAAGAAAAAAAAAAGTTACAAGAATTTTCTCTCTCTCTGCTTCTTGTTCTGTGTCTGTAACTCACCGGGGCTTGAGGAGTGAATGAGCCAACAACTTGCCAGAGTGGTGTGAAATCAGAGCCCCGCAGGAAAGAAGAGAAATTGGGTGATTGGTGCTTCATTCTGGCAATCGCTCGTGCCCGAGGCTCGCTGACACTGGAGGGTCTCTCTGTACAAATTTCAGCCACATTAGGAATGAAGATGGCCGGGGAAGAGTAACCGGACTTTTTGGCTTCTCCTTGGCAGCCCAGCTGGCTCCGTCTGATTAATTTGCCTTAGGTATGCTGAATTTCTACTTTCCATTACATGAACTGCTATCTCATGGGGTTCACACGGTTCATGTTGTTAAGTCTGAGGGGAAAAAATGTAACGAGTCAGCGGAGATCAGCGAGTAATGGCGCTGAGACTTTAGCAATGAAAAAGAAAGAAAAAGAAGACGGGATTTTTTTTTTCTTCCCATGCAGCCTGCAGGAATCAGATGTCTTGCATGTCATATTCGCAAAGACCATTATTTTTTTTTTCTTTTTGTCACCACTGTTCATGTTCATTTCATTCAAAAAGGTGAGACAGCATTCACTCAAAGTCAATCACAGCACAGCGGCTCACAACCGCTCCTTTTCTGTAACCACAAAATTACAATATTTATGAGAACTCCTGCTGATGGAAAGACTATTTCAATGTCTCCCCCTCCTCATCCACCGCTCCCTATCTTCCCTTTTCTTTTGTGGTCCTCATTCTTTTCTGTGGGCTTATTTTAATGAAAAGTTTGGTGGTGAATCGCTCGGGGATTCGGCGGGGCTTGTAATTTCCACAACACGATGACGTGAATAACTATGAGCTGATGGTCCTAAAGACACTGACAGCGCCCAGAATAAATACACTGCCAAAACACGGGAGAATAAAGAGCAGAATCCCACTTCATGTGGTCCCACTTTGCCCCTGAGAGCCTTGAACAATAAATCATATAAAATGATTGAAAAATGAAATGTTCATTGCAATGACCTCAGACAGAGAGAGAAAAGCATGAGAGAGCGAGGCAAAATGACTGCATTTAAAAGAGGAGCGAACAGAAGGGAACGCAAATGTTCCCATCAGGGTGAATATCTTCTAATACACCTCCGGCGGGGGAAGATTATTGATAGCGAGTGTATGATTGTGGGTGGGGGGGTGGTATTAAAAATACTCCTACCACCACTGCTTCTGCTGCACCGCCTCTCCTTCATCCCATTAAACCTCGCTGCTATAATATGCATCAGAATTGCTACCAGGTTCCTGTGCTACAGCAGGCGAGTGAAATCTCAATCATTTGAACTTGAGCGTTGTGTCCTGGTGAGAGATGACTTATTCATGGCATAGTGTGCATACCAGGGGAAGATTATCTACCCATGGGGCCCAACCTCCTACCAAGGGAATTCTCGAGAAATGCTAACCTGCGGTACAGCGAGTTATGTGCCACATGAAGCTTCTATTCACTCAAACAATAGAAAGAAATACTGTAGAAAAAGATTTTCAGAAGGCATGTGTTAAAAGCTGGTTCTACAGGATGTGGAATTATTCTATAGAATGGGATCATGTACAGCAGCTCAGCAAAGATTAGTAAACAGGAAAAGGGGCACTTCAGAAATTTAGTAAATCCAAGAAGTCTTTGAGGAAAAGTCAGGGATGACTAAATCATTAGGTTTCATTCTCTGGGGGCCATGACTGCACAACTGCATAAAATTTCATGGCAGTCCTTCCAATAGTTGAGATATTTCAGTCTGAACCACAGTCCAACAGTGCCAAACCCAAAAGAATAATTCTAGTCCCTGCTATGGGTCAAACTCCAAAAATATCAGATCCTATATTTTCAAACTGCATCTTTTAGTTAACTCCTCTCTGTCAGGCAACTGACTCATATCATCAGTGGAGTGGCCTTGTGAAAGTCCAAGGGAAATGTGCAGCAGGAATAAAATGCAAATTTAAAGAAATTTTACCATATATATTCCAGGCTTTCAGTTTCAAGATTTCTATGTCATGATCAGCATTTACATATCCAATATCAGTAAGATATGAAGGCGTGAAGATGTGATGATCCCACTGCTTATGCAAATGTGTCTGTAAGAGATCCACAGGTGGACTAACTACCTGATCTCAACACACACACACATGCTCAGTGTAGAGAACATGGGATCCAGACTATATACTGCTCCACAACGAGACATGAAATATATGAACAAGCTTCTGAAAGTACACCAAGACTTTACACACATTTAAGCATGACGACATAGACATTAGTGCTGCTCAGGTAGCATTTCAAATAGTAGTTTGTGCTCTCACCACTGATTGTACGTGTAGGTTTTATTTTCCTTCTGAAGGTGCTTAGATTTGCAGCCACAACTAAGGTGATAACGGTGCAGCATCGTCCATGTGACACCTATGAGGTGACACAGTTAATTACACTTAATTGCATTCACCTGGAACCCCAGGTGTAAAACAAATCCTGATTAGATTAGATTTCATCCTGCTAGAATTAAAACCAGCGGGGCTCTTCGTCCTGAGGCAGGACACAGCAGACGCACGGACACTCAAGTTAAGGCACACACTCCCTCTCACACACACACACACACACACACATATGCTCTCCCTCATCATCATGACACATGGACTGTCATTATATATTGTATGCATATCCGTATCAGCGGTAATCCCAACTGAGCCGAGGCGAGGGAACTGTGGGTAATGGTGGCACCTACTCCAGGGACAGCAGCCATTTCATGGCTGGTCACTCTGGCCTCTCCAAGCACTGTGTTATGATCGATCCACACACACACACTCACTCTCTCTCTGCCTCTCCTTGCTTCCCCTCTCGCTCTCTTCTAGGACATTTTACGCTGGCTTACGCAGTGATGCATTTGATTGCACAGCACCTCACCAGGGCCAACTCATCAAAAACTTGATCCAGGGAGAGGCATGTGGGGGAATAAGTTTGGTGAAGCTATCTCTAGTGGAAACCTGTGGACAAGATAAACTCTGTTTAAAACTCGAGAAACTACCGAGCAGAACATTTTCACAAATGACAAAATGCAGTGTCATACTATCAGGCTGGTTGCCAGTGTAAAATATGTACAGCAGATAACAGAGTTTGAAGGCGTGAAATGGACATATATTCCCACACCTCCATTGCCACGTGAATAATCTTTAAGAAAAGTTTAAAGTATTAAAAACTGAGGCTCAAACAATCCAGGGTCCACAGTATAACCAACACTCAACATTTCAGCAGCTTGAGAGCAACAGCGAGACTCTGGTTCATGTTGCGGTTACAGCTACAGTACATCCAGCGCAGCTCAGTCACCACATGCACTCAGTGTCCTTCAGTTAACCGTGTCACTGCTTCAGACCTGCCATTAAATGATTCAGGGGGCTGTCCCAGCTTTTCTCTTAAACTTCTCACAGTGTTGGCCTTTATTATTGATGAGACGTTGAGTGCAGGATACTCAAATATGCAAGATTTGCAAACTTCTGTCAGAATGAACACTCTTCTGTCCCAGTGCCTGTACCGTCATCTGCCGCTGTCATGAAACTGAGAAACTGGGAGGAATATTATATGTGTGTGCCAGAGAGTGTGCGCCGTTGCCTCCTCTACCCGGTGCTTGGCAAAGATGACACCTCATTATAGTTCAGATATCACCTTGGCTCAACCTCCGGCCCCACGCGCTGCCAGCGGACCACTCCAAACTCCACGGGGACCCTTACAAGTCTCTTCACTCTCACCTCGCACACAGACAGCTGGAGTAATTAGCTGTCCACTTATTAACTTTTACAGGGCCTTTCTAAACCTGTCCGTTCTTGTTCATAACAGCAGGTAAATATAAGGAGCCGGCATGCTGTAAATCTGTCTATATTCACACAAGGGAACCGAGCAGGGTGCTCTAAGCTGGATTTGCTTGAGCAAACAAGCTCTGTGAAATGAAATCTGTTTGCACAAATGCGAGACATTGTGCTTGAGTGTGTACAGCTCTCGGTGAGAAAGCCGGGGGAAACGGCAAAATTACTTGTGCAATCCCTTTTGTAAATGGACAGTCTATCCTTCTGCATCCCCCCCAGTCTTTTGCACACACTTGCTCTCCTTCAATTTCCTTTATCTTAGGCTCCAGGTGTATGTATCTCAAGCCTTTTCTCTGTATCAGAGCTCTTTTGTGTTATCTCGGTATCAAATCACATGCACGTACGCACGCACACACACACACACACACACACACACACACACACACAGTGTCTTTCTCGCTGGGACAAGGGTGTTCCTTGGTTGAGAGAGCAGACTGGCTAGATAAGGGCAGAGACTTGATCTCATCTCGGAGACACACTTCTCACATAGAGCTCCAGTGTAATTACACCTCCCATCCATACTGACCATCAGCCCCTGAGCATCCCCTCTGGGGGCCGGCATGCAGACCTGCGTGTGAGCTGATGTGTTTCTTGTTTTTGTATCTTTGTTTTTAGCTGTATCAATATGAATTCTTTGTGTTATGCAAACGCATCCAATTTTGTGTATTTTGTCACTGTAAATTCGTCACCACACAGACACATAGAAAAAAAGTCTTGAATGCCGGTAAAAGGTAAAACAGATTTTTCCTTTCCGATTATTAAATAAGAAAAGACACAAAATAACATAGAGGAGTTCAAGGATTTTTCGGAGTTGAGGCAATGAAAGCCAAGCTCAATATCAGAATGTCCTCCATGCTTTTTGTACATTCATGTAAATATTCGCAGAGGCTGTGTCCATTGGTCACATTCAGCGCTGCACTTACAGGAATTGATTGATTGATTTTTTTTCTTTGTGATTTGAAGAATGCTTGAAACAGGGGTGACATAAGGTAAGAATCGATGTGTTTTAACTTGTGACGAGCTCGTGCTGAAATGACTGGGCTGCGGGATGAAAAAGAAAAAAAGAACTGCTGTGACGTGTTTTGAATGTGATCAGAAAAGAGAAAATAAGTGGGAGTAATGGAAGACGGCGATGGTCAACAAAAGTTTCACCAAAATAAGAGCATGTTAAGTAGATCTGTTTGTCCCTGAAAGAAAAGCTCTATTGATCCAGTGTAGACACGTTGGCACTGAATGTTTTGTGCCTGTTGCTATTATAGATGAGCTGGGTGTATAAAGGTTGACTCTCAGCGAGCTGATCGACTGAGAGGAAAAAAAGAGAGAAAAAACAAAGAAACTGTTTGGCTATTGTCCTGAAGAGCAGTGAAGATCAGCTAATAATAGCTCAAATCGAAACCTCCAAAAAATGCACATCTGAATGAATACACTGTAACTGGACAAACCTGTACACACATACATGGAAATCCTTCTCATTTGTCTTTTAATTTGAATGCTAATACTACATATCATGCCAACAAAACAACTTTTTTTCTCTCACCGTGCTGCTGCCACCCCCCTACTCTCGCTCTATCCCTCCTTCCTTTTGCTCCTCTGTACGATTATCTCCCCTTCCTTTCCGCCACAGGCTGAGAAAATAAATGGTTTTGGCCAGAAAATGTGGCTTTGTGTGCAGGAGATTGCACAACAGTGTGTTTCATTTGCACAAATTCAGTGTCTATGTGTGTATGCAGATGTCCATGTGTGTGTGTAGCTGTATCAAGCCAAAGCGTCTTTTGTAAGTATTACAATTGGATTACAGTGGTGTAGACCTGCTGTTTACTGTGTAAGAATCTAGGAGGCTTTTCAAATCCACGGGCCTGTGATTGAATTACCTTTTGTTCTAAGTTGGTGTCTTACATGGTGCAGCACGACGCAATGTAGGTGTCCCGCGTACCGTATGCATATTCAAACACACTAGCAGACTCCTCGGTGGGCTGGTGTGTGTGCTGTATGTGCAGTGTGACCAAGCATGTAATTCCCCACTCAGGGTTGCCGCCTAAGGTTTAGCACGCTACCCCGGCTCCCGCGGAGGTGTGGTGTCACAACGCTGCATTTATGTTGATATGCCATCTCAAAACTCTGCAGTGGAAAATTACCAAGACTTCAGAAAATACTGAACAGCCTCAGACATAACACAACAATAATTCTGAAATTTACAAAAGGAAAAAAAAAAACTTTCTTTCATCCTTAAGTCACTATGAATGTGTCAACATCACATGGTTCATCAGGTGTAATGTCACCGAGGTTATAATGGTTTGTGAAGAAAGACTAAAGCCTGCCATAAATAGAAACGTATTTGGCAAGCTGAATCCAATTGAAGAAAATTGACAGCACAACTAAAAGATGAAGACTAAAAATAACAACAGGCCCTGAAAACAATAAAATCTGGTTTGAGAATAAAGACGCCAATTCAACTGCATTATTTCCATGACTGTGGCTGCAACTACTCCATAAATGTGAACTTCTGAAAAATGCCAGCTTTAGTTAGTTGGCATTTTACTTATTCTTGTATTTTTTTCTTTAAACAGTTCGACTGTCTACTTTAGAACATGGGGGTATAATAAAACATGACTCATGTAATGATGACATAAGAGGTGCCCTCTCAGCAAAGGTGACTGAAGAAAAAGATGTGATTTTCTCTCAGCAGTAATTATTTTTAGAGCAACAACTGTTGCTAAGTGAAGGTTTATTGAGTTTGCCTCTGTTCCAACTTTGGATCTAAAATTAAACAGTACAAAAGATGCTCTGATGCATATAAAACCATTAAAATGAGTTTGGTTGCATAATGTGACATTAAAGTTTTTTCGGATGTCACTTTACCTCCCATGTGATCTTGTGTTACATTACCTACCCCCTGAAGTGTGACGCCCCTGACACCAAGGCTATTTTAGAGGCTTTTTAATTGCACACTGGAAAAAAAAAACAACGCATTCAAAATCTGGTCCAAGAGAAAAGCAGAAGAAGCTGTTTTAGTCTGGTAAATCTAACGTGTTTGGTATGCTGGAGACACATGACTTTCAGACTGCTATGAGGAAAACATATATTCAGAGAGTGTGTGAAAGCACTGCCATCATACCATCATGTAGGAACTCACATGATGACGGTTGAAGGGCAGTCTCCCTTCGCACTCCTTCACCCAGCTGTAAAAGTGAAATATTGCCTTACACCCCAGATTGCTGTAAGCATACTTATCAGTCTGTGTTGAACTACTATCACCTCACTAAAGATTTTTGTGTTTTGAATCGATACAACTTTGCGCTCTCAAAATGATTGACTGGTTTGCAGCTGCAAGTCCTGACTGCATATTGCAGCTCAAAAAAAGTGTCCTTTCATTTTAAAGCTACAAATTTTCATGCCAGTAAAAACAAGTAAAACGCACTTGAGTGAGTTATTATAGTCTATTGTTGGAAGATATGTGAAAATAAAGAGCCAGAAGAGCTGTAAATAAAAAATGGTCAAACATCAAAAAACTGACTGTGTTTCATGCTCTTTCATATTTTCCCCACAAGAAATATAATTTATTTGCAAAGGACTTCACGCTGGTTTCAGAATCTCTTCCTTCCTCACATTTATTTATCTCACACATACTTTTCTAGGCCCATTTTATCTCTCTCAGCTTAGTATTCTGACAACATAACAGGCTCTGGTAGATGTTATGTTTCTCATGTGTATTTATAAAAAGGGACACAATATCTTTGGCACTCTCAAAGCAAGGATAACTGGTGTTGGAGTGTGTGTGTTGTGTGTGTGTCCACTGCGGCTGTCCTTCAGCGATGCTGACGGAGGATATAAATTCATTACTCCCTGAAGCAGACAACCCATCATTCTCAACACAGTGGCTCTGCATTCACATACAGAGCACATTTGGGTGTGCAAGTGTGCAACATCTCAGTGTGAGCAGCAAATGTGTGTGTGTGTATCTGTTTGCGCTATCCAGTCTGGTGTGTGGGTGTCAAAACTGGTGAAGGTCAAGCAGATAGGTGGGGTCAGCTGACTGTTATTCAACAGCGGCCGCAGCAGAAGCTTCCAGGAATATTGATTGACAGCGTTTACAGCAGACAGTTCTACTTGGCATGTCATTGACATAAAATGTAAGACTTCCACCTCAGCCAAGGAGCCCATGATTATCTGCCTGTATTTATCACACTCCAAGCTGTTTTCTAGACCATGAGCTGACCACATAGTACACGTGAATATTGATCTGAAGGGGCTACAGGATGTGTGTGTGTGTGTGTGTGTGTGTGTGTGTGTGTGTGTGTGTGTGTGTGTGTGTGTGTGTGTGTGTGTGTGTGTGTGTTTGTTCACTCCTTCATAAATGTTCCTGACCTTCCATGCCAAGAAAATGTATTGTATGTGGACACTATTAACTGTAAATGATAGGTGAGAACAAACAAGACTATGCCAGAGTCTACTACCACGTTAGCTACCTGCAAGACTGGATTTAGACACAGCTAATGCTAATGTCAGCATGCTAAAATGCTCACACTGTCAAACCATGTTCACTAATTAGCACTAAACACAAAGTACAGCTGAGGCTGCTGGGAACCCCATTACGTTCGCATGTATTTGGCTATAAACCAAAGTCCCAAACAAATTGAGAATTTGACAGATGCATCCTCTGGGCACCATCAATCAATCAAAAATATTAACCTCATGGTGGTGCTACATAGTGCTGTACTGTGTATGGCATTCATCTGGTAGATGTTGAGATATTTCATTGGATAAGCGACAACTAGAGGACAAGTCAAAAGATCACCAAAGTCAGCAGGATTCATCCTCTGAGGACAATGAATGTATAAAACTGTAGAACCCGGAGTCATCCCTGAAGCTACTCCACTAGCTAAAAACTTACTAGAGACACATACACACACTGTACACACATTAGAAAACACACAAACACACAGTTTCAGGATTGTTTCAAAAGGCATTCAATCTTCATTCAAAGTGGCCACTGGCCCATTTTAGATTTTCTGGCTGTTTTTGTACATTCTTTAGCTGTTCTCATTTTCTTCCTTATCCCCTTGTGATTTATGACTGGCAGAGGTATCGCTTTAAATGCACCAAAAAAATGGCCCTTCCTCATCCACCCAATGGAGTTATTCAATTGCCACCCAATATGGCAGGGACAAATGACAGCCATTAGGGTGCAACGCTTCCAGTTGCACTTTGGTCTCAGCTTCTCACCTAGTGATTATGTTCTGCATTCATCACGAGGGTCTGATCAGCGGCCAGAATCTCTAAAAAGATCATTATTTTCTTATTACGGCTACAAGAGCAATATTATATTCTTTGACCCTGGAAATTTCACCCCAGCACTCATCCTTTCTGCATTACACAGATCCACTCAAACATGCAAAAGATGTTTTCATACAAGCGATTTAAGAATGTAGTTAACTACATGGGAACTGCTACTAAGGGAATGAAGAAGTTCAAGGAGGCCCGAAGAGGTCAGAGAGGTCAGACAGATCAGAGACAAAGACAGTGTGGTATTTCCCCAAAATGTCAGTGTGTTTGATGCTACCCACGACCAGAAATGAGAAAAAAAAAAGTGAGTGAGGACAAAACACCGGACAAAGAAAGACCTTCACATTCTCTCTGCCTCTTGATGTGAGACAGCAAAAGAGAGATAGAGCGATGAGGAAATTGGATTGAACGTGTGAGAGGATCAGAGGACAGAAGAGCGGAGAATGTGGTGAGAAATTGTGAAGAAATAAGTAAAAAAAAGTATAAAGAGCAGTTGAATAGAGGTGGGAGGAAAAGTAAAACTCGATTACCAAATCATCAAAGGCCCCGGTCTATGGGAGAAAGAAAGAGAGAAAGGCAAACCTAAAATGGCAGAAAGAGAGACATACGGCTCTATTTTTGTGACAATGCGCTGTGCATGATGGAGACATTTCCAGATCAATTTGGCATTTGGGGTGTACGCTGCAATTTTGGTGTCAAGAATGAGAGGCATTTGTGCTTTCACAGCCCACCTGCTCAGACATGGAGCGTGGTGTCATGTTCCGTGGTCTTTCAATGCCCCTAGCAAGCCTTCACACAGGAATAGATATGCAGAAGTGTGATATGTGGCTGTGACATCCGGCAGAGAAGTGTGTGCAACAGCGTGTTATCAACATGCTTTATTGGTTTCCAGGACAATTTAATTAAGGCAGAGGTTTTCGAAGCAGGAGCCGGGCGCCGTTTTCCAAGGCTTGTCTGAGGGGAGTCTCAAACTTTGAAAACCCTCGAATTAAGAGAACATTCTGCTGCTAATGCCAGAAGACAGGAACAATTTAATATGAAGAGCTACCAATGGAAACATTTCTCTTTTCACAATGTTAATGCTCGCTTATTCTTTGTGTTTCCATTTTGATTTCCAACAACATACGTCGCTGGTGAATGCGGAGGACATTTTAAATGACTTGGTGCTTTCAACCATTTGCCACGCGGTGATCTTGCGATACGACAATAAATAAAGACTAAATATTCACTCAGAGAAATTCAATTTTCTAAAGTGAGTTTCAAGTGCCTCCACGCTGATTTTCATTTCATAAAGTATGAATGGAAACCAAGGACTGTCTGCACCAGAGAAGAATGCATTCAGAAACCTGAAAAGCTTATGATGGTCTTTAAAAAATAGTAACAGTTGATGCAAAGCATACATGATTCAGTGGAAAGAGGCTAAAAAAATGCATAAAAATAACATGTAACCATGTCAGGTATTCTGTAAATGTGTGCACCCCACACAAAACAGCTTTTAAATCGAAGAAGAGCGAACCAATCACTTCCTATTTCAAGCTGCATGACATGATGATACAACACAAAAATCACCCCATGCATATTGTTCCCAAGGCATTGTGGGATTGCAGACAATGCAAGACTGGCCAGCGACAGGAAAAACTTGCCTGGAAACTATGGAATGACAGAAAAAGTGAAACAGGAGGTTTAGTGTTTGCCTGCGTTGCACACTCTAGAATCGCTTTTCTCTGAGGCCTCCGTGAAACAAAAATTGTTATCAGTATCAGTTCATCCCTGGTTAGAAAAAAACTGTAGTAGTTTATTGTTAATTTCTGACGCAAAGGCCTCACATACACGATACTACAAATGAGGACACAAACTCCTGCCACGGTGCCTGTGAAGATAAAGTTTTCAACTGTTGGGGGTGGCATGACAGAAATTCTCCCAGCGGGCCATAAAATTGGTGACGTGGGAGGTGCAGGAAATGATTGCATATAGAGGAAAGGTCGATTAGAGTTCATCAGCAGGCTCCAGACAGTGGCTGTCGGCCAGACTCAGCAGCTTGGAGATATACGGCGTAACAACCAGCAATCCTCTGGGATCTCAATCCAGGGGCAGGTTGGATGATGTGCTCGGCCGGGCGTGGTTTCCACATATGCCAGAATAAACAGGGAAAATGCTTTCCAATCTACAACATTAGGGCTCCAGATACTCAATGTAGAAGACAAAGAAGCCAGATGGAGAGCAGAGCATCTTCTTCACTCAGCTCTAAATTAAATGGGATCAGAGGGGATTTTTTTATTGGCAGAAAGAAGAGTTTGAAGTTAAATGTAACGCAACTAAACACAAGTAAAATGTTTAAAGAAACTTTTTTTCCAGCTACTCCTGCTTCTTATTTCATTGTCTCCTAATCTGCTCTGTTTATGTCTCTGTATCAAATGTCATTTCTAAATCCGGTTTCTTTATGCAACATTGGCTCGTGGTCTCATAACAGAAAATCAAATCTGAGAAAGAGCACAGTCACTTAAGAGCGATACCAGCGCGACACATTACTTGAGCACAAATATATTTAGGCCTGTAAAAGCAATAACACTGACAAAATGTGAGTAAATTAAAAACCCGAAAATGAATGGAGATGAGGAATGGGAATGCTGCAAAGATGAAGAATTAAGACTTCTTTGTTTGTTAGATGCCAAACTCTGTATTTTTAGTGCTTTGTTATCTCATCTAGTTCTCTCTCTCCATCTCCATCTCCTCCTCTCAGCTCCATCTTTCCTTTGAGGAATTTTATCATCCACTCCTCTTCCTAACTCTTCCTTTTCCTTTTACACCTCCTCGCTCCCATAATGCTCAGACTTTTGAAGGGCTTAGCGAGCACAGCGAACAGTAAACATTTTACAGCATTTTTGGGAACCATAAAGAGGAGTCATTTCAACTCAGTCCTAAAATCTTTTTTTAATAATGCCAGTGACTCATAGCAAAGAAGTACACCTCCTCCTTAGTGGGGATATTTACAAAGTTGCCTTGGTCTCTGCTGCGTGCTGCACTGAATGAGGTGTGTGGGCTGGTGCAGGTTTACAGAGTGGGAACACTTGATTTCATTTAAGGGTGAAAAGTTGAGGGTTTGTCGAGAGTGTTTGTGCCACTGTGTATTTATGTGTGTACACGTGCATTCATGCATTCATATTTTGCATTGTTAGCTGGTAACATATTATTATTGCTTCCCCCAGTTATTATAGCACACTATAATTAATGAACCAATCTTGGAAATTATATATAGTGTAGAGTTTTCAGTTAAAAGTTAGTTAGTTGCGCTCTTTGAATATCGTCCAATATTATTTAATGAGAGTGTGAAAAATGAAATATGGAATTAACAGTCCTGATTTATTTCATGGATCTATTATATAAACTGGACAGCAAACTCCAAGATGGTGGACATTTCAATTGGTGATTCATTTCAATTAAAATTGCTCACCAAGACCATGAGCCAAAAAGTTTCCTAGCTTCTGGGTTTATTTGTGCGGTGTGCACATGTTCATTAGTATTAGTCAGCCCATAGCCTTCACTTTGGGATGATGTCACAGAAATAAAAACTGTTTTTCTAGGCACTGGGAAAGTTTGACAACTATTAAGCCTCCATATTACAAAGTGTAATAATTGGGCCCCAGGGGATTTTGTAGTTGCAGTATTATGAATTGGTCGAAGCAAACAGAATATAATAATAATAACAATAATAAGTGAATCTAACAAATCAGCTTTATTATGCATTTTATTAATTTTGTTTTTAATCAATTATCCCAGGGGCCACCATGCCTACAACTGAAATATAAAGTCTATAATTGTGGGTTCATCAGTTCACGGCTGCTCCTGATTGTCTCAGGTTGTTTTACACACTGTATTAAAACATTCCCCAACATCAATTACCATTAAATTTGTGGTTGCATTCTTTTCGCACACCTCCTAAATAAGTCAAATCAAAGAAAATTGTAAATTCTAATGCGCTCATTTGAGAGAAATAATGAAAAAAAGAACACACACTTTTTTCATGTAAATCTGTTGCCCTGACTGACAACCTCCCTCATGAGACGCAACCAAATTAATCTGAGTTTTAAAGGTCAGAGGCGGATGCTGTAATGAATTACTTTTGTCAGCGAGTAATGAAATCCGTGAAGAATAATGATTAACAGATTTGTTTTTATTAATGAGGCCACCAATACTGATTTGAACTCCACACGTGCATTTTACACATCACGCTGTGAAACAATGCTAAATTCCACAAGTGGATACTAATATTCAGAGTCATACGATAAGCATAGATACTGTATACACGGCACACTGTATGGTGCATTATATCATCATCAAATACTTCTCCCCAGACTATTGACCCTCGGTGTCTGTTTGTAGTTTTCTTCATCAGCTCTAATGAAACATCTGTCTGCTGTTTCTCCAACAGAAGCGGCACAGTTAATTGCAAATAGATTACCCTACTAATTATGTCACTTTTCAATGTCCATGTTTGTTTTGAAGTGGTGTGGGCGCGTCTGCTTCAATTCCTCCTTTATCCACAGCCGTGTAAACAACCTTTAGAATATGTGCCTTTGAGAATGTACTTATCCGCTTATAGAAGGTGTTGGTGTTTGTAATTGCGGTGCATGATCATCCGTGCATTAGCGAGCGTGCTCTGGCTGTCGGCTTGCAGCCCAGCCCTGTCAGCTCTGCTTGTCTGTCTGCATTCTTAACTAGCAACCCCGTTAGAGAAATAACAACCTCGGGAAGCTTTGTGCGACCCCTGTCTTTTGTACTATTTTTCTGATAAGTAATCCCTGTCTTCCCTGTGGCACTTTCTTTCGTGAAATGTTCCATTTCCTCTCACGAGCTCCGCCGCTCGGGTCCCTGGTTCAGAGGACAACACTTTGCACCAATTGAGGAATCTAGAGTATAGCCATTTAGATCTGTTCTCCTTTCTCTCCTTTTCACTGTGTGCTGCTGCTGATGTGTTTATTGTAGGAGAGGGATCCCCTAAGGCAGGCGGGGCAAGGGTCTGACAAGCCATAGAGGATTCAGCCATTCAGCGCCTTCACCTTTAACTCCTCCCTCAGCGCAGAGAGAAGTGGAAGAAAAGGAGCACAAGAAAGCATAAAAAAAGTTGGTTTTGAAATATCTGAGTCCTTCATGTGAAAGAGGCAAAGGTGGAGACGCAACATCGCGGTGGGCAGTGAAGTAAAAGAGAACAAGAGACAAG
The DNA here is from genome assembly GCA_037975185.1 of Centropyge bicolor. Taxonomy (NCBI): domain Eukaryota; kingdom Metazoa; phylum Chordata; class Actinopteri; family Pomacanthidae; genus Centropyge; species Centropyge bicolor. Next base: position 7,495,045 of record JBBMOC010000004.1, on the reverse strand, counting down.
AAGAGGTCAAGAGGTCAGGAAACTCAAGCTGGGAAAATGAAGGAGTAGATTTAATGAAACAGGCAGCGGTTCACAGATTCAGACCTTCCCCGGCTAGAGAAAAAAAAATTAAAGAGGGACGAGGCAGAATGATGGACAGAGATGCTAATCTCACCTTCAAACAGCCCTCCATAACTGCCAGATATGAGCACTAGTAGCTACAAACAAAGTGAATGTGTTGAAATGCAGTAACTTGAAATGAATACAAATGATGAATGAAAGGCGGCAAAGTGAGGGAGGGAACTGGAGTAAGAGGGAAAGTGAGGGAAGGAGGAGAGAGAAGCAGTGGGAGGGAGAGCCAACGGAAAGAAATGCCAAACCTGACATGATCAGAGGAGAAGGTGGTTAGTAATTCCATAGTAAGCTATATGGTGAGGTGACCCAGCTGCCCTTGTGGGTATGTAAGTAGGCGTTCATGTAGCAGCACCAGAGGCACTCAAGGGATGCAAAGCTGTTCTGAGGTCAGCTCCAAAGGCACAGGCATGGGGCCTTTGCATTGAAAGGAGGATGCCAAATCCCCGGGCCCCATATCAGATGAAATTAAAAATGCACAAGCAGGGACTATACACGTACCCGCAAGGCTCAGCTTTAGCATACATGGAACAGTTGGGGGAAGAGAGAAGAAGGAAGGAAAACAAGAAAGAACGAAGAAGACAAAAATATGAGGAAAGGAGACACAGAGAAGGTGAGAAGAGATGGAGGAGCCATACCGAAGGGGATTGGTAATATGCTGAGACATAATTATCTCTTTTAATGTAAACTAATATTTCAAAAGTGCAAAATTACATTGCTGTAGCATTTAATGAAAATGCATACATTTACTATATTTTCAATTACTTCTATTACTTCAAGGATTGGTCTTATGGACACTGGGATGCTGATGATGACTGAGTCTATAAAAAGATACATTATCAAACATTATCACCTCAGGCATCGTTGGCAGAGATGTACAATTAACTCTGCTCATAAAGAGACGGGGTGAGACGCTGATTATAAACGTTTATTTTTCAGTTTTTAACTTCGATTATTATAGCTTCTCTGATGGCTGTGTGAGTTTGCTGCTTTAATGATCTGTGTTATATTTCAGGAGATCGGAGAACACAAATTCATTAACGGATCGGAAACACATACGCACACGCACAAATCCTTTTCCTGTGTATTCTGTTTCTTCAAATTAGGTTTGATTTGAGGAGGCAAGATAAAGCCATCAATAGCTGCATTGTAATGACATAATGATCCCATTAGTAAGCCAAAGTGGGAAATTATGTTTTCTTCTGCACCTTTAAGAAAAGAAAATAAGACTCTTTAAATAAATAAGACTGAACGAGTGTTTGTGTGTGTTTATTCAGTCTTTTGGAAACAGCCCTAACAAAACAATACATGATTTGAGAGTTGAAAAAAATCTCATATTGGTTGAAATTAATTTCCTCTACACAACCCAAAACATGGATTTTTTGGCTGTCTTACTTGAATTTACTTCTCTTTAGAAACTAAATGTGACTGTTTCACAACATATCATCATTTCTTGACATTTCTGCAGTGAGGTAAGCTTGGAAAACATATTGTCTGGGCTGATTTCTCAGCCAACACTTGATGTTTGCCATGGAAAAATACTCATTTGCATGCTAGCATCATTACTGGGTCTCTACTGTGTAAAAGTACTTATTATAAAAATATATTCAGTATTTTGCCAGATGCTGAAGTGAGAAATTTGGCACAGAAATAAATGACCATCTCAAGCTAAAACTCACTTTCACAAGTATGAGCTCAAAGGAGACGCCGCAGGCTGCAATTCATGGTGAACTGAAGCTCAAAACAACATCCTGACACTGCTCACCGTGATTCAAGACTCCAAAGTTGCCCAGAGGCTTGACCTGGAGAAGTCGTGAAAGGTTTATCCAAACTTCCTCTGAAGCACATGAACAACAAACTGGAGACGACTAATCACAGCTCCAACTCAACTAAGTAAATCTAATTCAGACAAAATGGAGGAAAAGCTGATAGTCATGGTTAATGGCTTCCAGATAGTATATTTTTAATGAGCCACTGGGACTTAAATTAAAAACTTGAATATACAATGCTTGAGAAATAAACTATAACATTGTGTGCGAGTGTCGTGGTAGCAGAAAGAAAATAACTGCCCAATCTGTAAATGAGATGCTCAATGCTAGGCACGCCTGTAAGCTTCAGGCTCGTGAGAGACGAGACACAGCTCTGTATGTATGAACTGCTCCAAAGACGGTTGTCAGTCAGTTTCTGACACCTGCCAACTGCAGGAAACTTCCGTGAGATGCTTTGATACAATCTGCCCACTGGAGAGTAGAAGATAAATTGTGTGAAGTACAGAACAATATCGTTAGACAGAAACCTGAAGTTCCTTCTGAGTCTGACGTGATTGTTCTTTATTCTATACATTTATTTCCCTTATTGCAAGTGGGGCCAATATTGTTAGTAACAACAGAGGCACTGCTAATTACTAAACAGATTACAAGTTTTTTCAGTGAACTAGTACAAAGAAAAAGATGAAATATGGAGACTATATATACACAGAGAACAAAAAAGAATTCATCTCATCGGCTCTGAGGCTGAACAGACACTTGTGAAACTCCCTGCATGACGTTACCAGGTTTGAGTCGGATAGGAAAAATCACAGAAGCCCGCATAGTGGAAGTATTCACAGAGGCTCTGACTCACAAAGTACCTGTATATACAGAGTGACAGTAAAACTCTGCGTCCAGCACACTGTAAGCCTGCAACAAGACATGCGGTAAGCTGCTTAATGTCACCGCAGAACAGAGGAAAGCAGAGCTGAGGGAAGAGAGTGGGATCGAGGAAGGGAGGAGTGTGGATGGATGGATGGACGGATGGATGGATAGAGAGAAAGAGAAAACAGGGATTTGGGCCTGTGATAGGATGTCACAGGATGGGTGAGAAGGGTGAGGATGACAAGGAAAGAAAAGGAGGGTGTGTGTGAGAGAGAGAGAGCGTGGGGGCGAAGTAGACAGACAGTGAAATGAAAAAGCCCTTGCAGACAGCTTGGTGACAGGCCTAAGTAACCCCCCCAAGTCAGTCGGCACATAATCCAGGTAACGTGGCACGAATAATAGATGAAACATCAAACGGCAACCCTCCCTCCACCCTCCCTCCACCCTGCCAACCTCCCACCTTCAGCTAACCAACTATAGCGTTCGCACCCCTGCCTGCCAGCCAGCCCATCCCATCCAAAATCCCCTTTCATGTTACCGCCGTGCAGCACGCTCCAAAAGCTTATCACCGTTGACAAATCCTCTTTTTTTCCAATATGCTGGGAAAAATAGAACAGAAGATTTTTTTTTTCATTGCATACATATTTGTGATGCAGGGGGAGAAAAAAAATGCTGATTTGTTCATTATTTATTTGTGTGAGCACGAGGTTGTCGTACATTCATTTCCTTGGGTGGCTAACATGAGGTGAAAGATGTGTGGAGTCCCGTCACGTGGCAGCAAGACAGAGTGTTAGTGCTCCCACGGTGAGAATTTGAGGGGATCGTTACATAAACATGGGGCCCATTAAGTATGGGGAATGTAATTTGTGGAAGTGACAGATCATTCTTTCTATGTTGTCTGGTAATTGCCGACGCTGCATCATTGGGGCTGTGAGTGAGACAAATACAGGAGGAGTGCTTAAATGTGGATGTGGTCAACGGGTGTAAGTGTGTGTGCTGTTCTTGTGTGTGTGTGTGTGTGTGTGTGTGTGTGTGTGTGCTCCCACTTTGCTATGATGGTTTGAAACTTTTGCCTGTTCTTTGCAAGCTACCATGGTGCACTGCACCTTCTGGGCCCTAGTTAGTAGAAGCTGCTAACACATAATTGAAAGTGGCAGAGAACTGGCTGGGCGCCGCTGGAGGCTGAGAGATGGTGGGGTTTGAGCCTGGGTTGGGGGTCACAAAAGCGAAGAAAGGGAGGGAGGGTTACAGTACATGCTGAGGTGTTTTTGCAAGAGGATGTGTGGAGCTCAAGGTTTCTTTTCCGTCCCCTGATTGCCACACATGCACACAGCGTTTTGGAGAGTCAGAATTTACCTCATCAGAGCAGAGTCCTCGGGGCCGGAGGGGGGGGTCTCTTCTGCCCTGTTTTCCCTCTCTCTTCCCCTCCTTCTCTTTCTCTTTCCCTCTCACACGTTCTCTTCGCAGAGCCCCAGAGCCGAGACCTTAATGAAGACGAATGCGAGGAATCAATTTGCGGCATCTTCCTTCCATCTGGCTGGGGCTCGTCTCTGCACCTCAATTAGCACGGCAGCTGGGGGAGAGCTCCTCCAAAGCAGCCCTATTACACACACCAGCGTCTTGAGGAGCAGCCACGGGCTACGGGCATTGCTGAGAGAGGAATGCATTAAAATGGGAGGAATGCGCTACTTAAAAGCTTAGCAGCGAAAATCTGTTTTTCTTCTCAACGTCGGGATGAAATGATAGCTTTGCCAAACTCCACTCTGCACCATTAAATGCTCTTCAGCAACCCAGCTGATGAACAATAGAGTGAATGAGATGTTCAAGTCAAGTATTTAAGTTGCATCGTCATTTCTGAACTGCTGTGGAGGCCAATTTGGAGAGAAAAAACAACAAGCTAGTATTTGCTTGACAAATCTGTTATCATTATACAGCAAATTAGCAACTGTTTGTGCTTGTCCTCGTGGGAAAATCTGGAAAATCTTCCACCTGTTGCATCAAAACTATACAACTGATAAGCTAATAAATAACTAGACTAAAGACGATAGTACCTTTGCCCAAGACTGAACCCAGTGTTGAGTTTTTAGGATGGTGGACTCCCGTGGGGCCTCAGCAAACAACAGGGTAGGATGAAACTACCTATAGGTACCTGAAGAAGTGGTGAGTATGGAGGTTATGTTGCTCACTGAGCTGAGAATTTCTCTCTGGTTTTGTGCTTATTCGTCTATTCAACAGACACTGAATCCAACACTGGCTGCTACCCAGACACAAACATAAATACCAGCATCTACAGTTGCTCAATCTGCTGTTTCCCTGGATTATATCAGTGTAAGTCCAGCCTTACACACTGACCAACACTGATCAAATATTGACACACTGTTATCCAACTGCTCAAACGGTTGGCGTCCATCATCCCGCATATCAGATTAGAGTGACGCTAATAAATAAGGGCACAGCAGTATACTGCCAATATCTAGTTTAATCTTGGGCATTTACAGTGTAAGCTTGTTAGGATGACAAGCTTGGCAGTGGACGGCTGGGGCAGATCTTAACACCGGACTAAAGAGCTCAAGCAGACAGAAGCTTCGTTCCTCAGAGGGACAGCTCATTCTGATTGAGCCCAACAGGGGCTCTAATGGAGGAAGCCCAGTGTGGACTGGTACAGGAGATGATCAGGGGACTTCTGGGGGTTACTTAGGAGAGAGGAAGCCTAATTAAGTGAGCAAGAAAGCAAGTAAGCTCACTATTTGCTCATTTATTTGGCAGCAGCCTGCTCCAGAGTAGATTAATTGTCCTTAAGGTATAGGAATATTGAGACCCAGAGGAAAATTGAACACTTGGATGAAGTCAAGTCTATACTTTGTCCAAACACTTGTACTACACTTTTAAAAGCCCCATTTTGTTTGTCCAAATCACAGTGAAGTGTTTCCTTTAAAAATCAAGTAGCTGGCAAGAAACATCCTCAATCACACACACACACACTGCTGATGGAAGCTGCACTATCAACAAGCCTTCTCCAGTGACCAAAGCCAACGAAGCAATGACAGTCGCTTTGGCAGTAACGTGAGCTGCTTGTTATCATCTTTCACGCTAAATTGTCCCTTATTAAACTGCGTAGGTGTGTGCTCCTGCCTAATTGAGTTCCCACATGTAGGTCACATATGTGTTTCACAACATGCCTGCACATTGGTCTTCCTCTTTCTGTCTCTCAACTCCTACACTCTCACCGTCCCACTCTACTTCCTTAATGCCAAAAAGTAGCATTGTGCAGGTATGATAAAGCTTCAGAACGGCAGGTGACAAGGTTTGTGATAAAAAATATACTTACAGGGAAGAAGAGGCATAATGCACATAAATATACATTAATATCAATAAAACATCAGAGCACATGTACTGTATAGCAATATACAGTATACACACATATATATAGCCATGCATCTGACTCCAGTTTGGCTTTAAAAAATCCCTCCCCTGCAGCTGTGACTCACACATACAGTTCCTCTGACAGTGTGCCCTGCAGTGGTGGATACACACTCCGCTGGATGAGCTGTACTACAGCGATGAGAGACGGGGAAGACCCCCTAATGCCAACAAAGAAGAGCCTCTGACGTCCATTGCTATGCGTGTCTGTGTGTGCGATTGTGTGTGAGTGTGTGTGTGTACACGTGCTGATGAGTCAGAGTGAACACTGAGTCCAGCCTCTGGGGCATCACTCCTCTCTGGCATTGGCTGTGTCAGCATCAGAGACATTTCAGCCAAATGTCAAGCATACTACCACTACTACTCATCTGTATATATATTTGCATACGCGTGTGACAGTACTGCAGTTTAAGTATGCATAGTACTGCCACAGCAGGTCATCTGTAATTTCATCCAGCAGGTATGCTTGGGAATAACTTATTTTTGCTTGAATCTGTCCCAATTTTGATCTTGCCAAACTTTTATTCACACAGAGTGGATTAAAATGGACTACACTTTGGTTTAGCAGGACGTTATTTAAGATGATTTAATCATCGCTTCGGTTGTTGTGTAACATCCTATCTGTGAATGAAGATCACATGAAGGAAGGGCCTTGAGCCAAGTTCGATGTTCAATGTAACAAGTACAAGTCTCAGTACGTGCACTGAACCATCAGGATGCCCTTGATAATGATTAAAAGGGCCCGTGAGGAAGAGAAGGAAGGCCCCCTCTTCCACACTGTATGATCCTTCAACTGCATGTCCTACCATGCTCTCTGGCCTTGCCACCTCCCCCAACCACTCAACCACTGAGTGGCTACACTCTCTCTGAAGTCAGTCCACACCAATTAGCCTTTGCTACAAGCTGTGCCTTCACACTGTCAGTGCAGATCACCTGCTAGTTCAACACTGCCTATTAAAGACGGAGATGGCTGAACACGGAGGTGGTCGAGGAGGCTGGCTCTCAGGAGTGGTGCTTGTCCGCTCGCTGCGTGTTCGACTCGAGAGATACATCTGCAGCAATTTTAAAGCAGAGTCTGTACATCTCCCCTGCCTTTGTTCTTTTTGTTTGCTAAATTTAAGGTGAGACAGGGAAGGGAAGGGGAGAAACATGCATGTGTTCGTGAGTGTGTTTGAGAGAGAGAAAGAGAAAAGGATGATTAGTCTTTGCTGGTCTGTATAAACAGGAGCATAGAAAGTAGCCATAGGAAAGCTGCATCTCTGCTGCCCCTCTCAGGTAATGACATGTAACTGCATGTTCTCTGCAGGGAGTTTGAAAAGGTCTTTCACAGACACTCTCTCCAATCTTCCTGCCTCTCATCTCCTTTCCTCACAACAATTATTTCTTTCCTCCATCATTTTGTGATATTTCTCCTTTACTTTCTAATTTTCATGGAGTCTCTTTCACTGCTTTGTCACCCTCTCGATCTCGCCGTTCGCCACCGCTCCCTTCCCCTCCCTCTCTTTCTGCTGCAGTACTGTGTAATGGATGCCCATGGGTTATGCATACCTGCTGCGTACAGTGAGCTCATATAATCTGTCAGCAGAGATAAGTTAGTATGTGACAAGAAGCTGGGGAAAGGAAGATTAAAAAATACAAAACAGACAAGGCGGTAAGCTACATATACGGTACATGAGTTGCATGGTAATCCCTGAACAGTAAATGAATGTGTTCCCTGTCATAATATTTTTTCCCACAACTCCAGATAATTGAACCGGAGTCACATTACTGGGCTAAGCCACAGAAGTCCACTGGAGACCAATAACAAGGAGCGCTGGTAATGACAAAATTAATTAAGTGCAGAGAGCCATTGGAGAATCGGCATGTTTTCACTGTAGCCGAGCATCAAATTAAAGAACTGCAGTATCTCCTGAAATCCATGATTACATTTCTAGTGATTAGGTTTAAGACTACTATTAGACCAACAAGTCCGAAACCATACAGCAATGGCACTACAAACAAGCTTTTTAGATCTACCACCTCTGTAATTAAAAGGCTCTACACCCCAAAGGTCCACCATGCATTCGTTTTCCCTTATTTTGCCTGCTTTAATTCTTTCTCAGGATTGTGAGAAAATACAAAGACTCTGGCTTTTATATTATATTATCTCTGACCCTCATTTTATTACTGTTGCACCTGTTTTGGTAGGAGAAGTTACATCTTTATTACCTTTATTAGTTAGGGAAGTTTGGCTGAAGACTTCTCTAAGCCACACTAGTTCTGTCTTTGCATTAGAAAGGACACATATTATTGGCACAAACACAACAAGCAGGAAAATGTAAATGTGTTTGTGCCTTTAACCCAATGACCTGTTGTTTTCCTAATGATCGCAGCAGTCATTAGACATAAGGTGAGGATTTTCATAGACTATAATATCAACCTTTAAACTGAAAATCTACTGCTGAGCTGAGAGCAGACAGGGAGCAGGGGTGCTGTCCTTGGTCCTGAAACACACTGCATGCCGACTGACTGGGCCTGGAGCTGTCTGTGGTGTTGAACACAAACCAAGCTCACAGCCATATTCATAGCTTTTTATTATGTGGAGGGAAGATACACAGTCACAAAGTCACAGGAGGTGAACCCGTGAGTGTGATGAATATGCAATTACTGCTTTTAATCATTCTGCAAATGGCTGTAATTCCCTTGGTATTCTCACTGCAATCGGGTGACAAAACTCACTCTTTAGCCCCAAACTATTTGTGATGAAGGCAAAAGGTCCCTGACATGTCTGTGCTGGTGCTGTGCTGTGCTTGGGTAGCAGGAGCTTTACAGCAATGCAGTGACAGCACCACAGCTAAGTACAGAGTCTTGGGAAGATGTACTTAGAGCTTTAGTGGCGTATGCTAGACAGCAAAAGCTGACTGCGGAGTACTGAGCACCACAGGGATGCCAAAGGGAGACACGAGAGGGAGTAAGGCAGAGGGAGAGGGAGAGGGGGGAAGGAGGGGGATGACAGAGGAGCTTCCATTACTAAACAGAGGGAACATTAAGAAGATTTAATTTGCCTAATGACAAAGGCAGATCCCTAAATGGCTGCGCACTATATTGTAGTGAAGCATATTCCATTAATGCAATACATCTCTGAATATTTAGGTCTGGCTCCCTCAGCTTTTTTCCCTCTATTTAGCTTTTCCCTCCTTCCTTTTAGCTTTTTGCTTATACCCCCCTGTGCCAGTTCTTTTTATTACATAATATTGCGGACAAAAAGTACAGAGAGGATGGTGCATGTGCATCCATGCTCTCTTTATGTCTCCCTCTCCCCTTCTACTTCTCCATTTCTTCAATCGCTTTACTCCATCATCATCCCCAACACGCACACACACACACACAAACACAAAAACACAGAGCAAATAAGCTATTATTCATGCACAGATGCACACTGAAACTCACACGGACACACGCACAAATACCCGTAGCTATAACTCACGCAAATCCAAATTCTTGTCTTGTTTCACACACACTCATTCAAATCAATGCAGTATGCGATTAACATCAAAGCAAAGTTTACATACCAAGCTCCAGGGTGTGAGTAAAGCTCGCGCATTCATAATTGATGGCAAAATACACACTCACCCACACACACACACAGACAGACAAAAAGGCCCGAATTTCATTCTGCCAAAGTTGCCATTACTCAAACTAAGCTGGAGGGCCACAACACTAAAGGAATCAAGATATGTATTTGTTGTAAGGCAGTATAAATGGATGCATTCATAATCCGGCACATATTCAGAAGTCGGCCAAACACACAGTTACCCTCATTAGCCCTCAAACACTTCCTGTTATCCACAGAAGTACAGTTAAAGCAGAGGAAACCTGCACATAGCCAATGCATTACAATACACATGAAAGATGGATTACCATGTTTGTTGGACCTTGGTTGGTGGGGTTTGTGTTTTTGCAAGACTTCGTTTGCTTCAGGTTGTGCTCCACCTAAAACACATAAGCAGCTCATTTCTCTTTGTTAGCGGGTTAATAACGTTATAAGTCAGATGACTTTGTTTAGGCCGCAGAGCCGTGCGAGGGCTGCAACTCTCCATCCTCATATTCTTTCTGTTTTGGGCTGTCCCATATGACCTTGCTTCCCACGGCTGAGTTGGAGATTAGAGATTAGATGGGGGAGAATACAACTGGGGGGATTTAGATTGTTAAGGAGAATCTACGGTGTTTAAGCAGGGATGCCAAAAGAGAAAATAAAGGTCTTAAATGATACATTAAAGCTGAGCCATTGCAGTATTGGGAGATGGGGAAAAGAAAGGAAGAGAGAAGGGCTTGGTGTGTAGGCAAGTGCGTGTGTGTGCACGCTTCTCTCTTTGTATGCCTTCGGCTAGAAGTCGTAGGAGGTCTTTTCGTTTTTTATTTCAACATAGCCGTTAATCCCCTAATTGTGCTTAATTACCTGATGGCTCTAATTAGGGCCCTTGATAGTAGGAGAGGAGCGACCCTCCTGGTCGAGTCATAAAAAGACCCCTGGTTGGTTGAAGCCCTCTAAGGAGCATGGCTCTACTGTATCTATGTAGGTGTGTGTTTGTGTGTGTATGATGGGCAAAAGAAAAGATGAAAAGGAATTTGTTGCAAAGTGGGAATTTGTTGCCAAGCGTGTGAAGGGGTCGAAAGACGAGTTGGTAATATAGATGATGACTGCTGATGAGGTGCATGTGTGTGTGTGAGACAGAGAGACAGAAAAGGAGCGAGCATATGTTCACTTCACCCTCTCCTCTTCCTTTTCACCCCCTGCCTCTTCTTCTTCTCTCAATTTTTTCTCCTAATAATGATGAGGGGTTGACATGGCAGTGGGCCTGCTCTGTTAACCAGCTTATGTAACCGTGCCCTGGCGGCTTGGAGGATGTGCTGACAGCATGCTTTCTCAGCGTCATTAGCAGAGTTACACAGCTGGCTCCGAAATAGGGGGAGGAGCGAGGGAGAGTGAGAGATAAAATAGAGGGAGGAAAGGAAAAGAGGGAGGAAAAGTGTGGCAAGGGAAGTTGGGAGTGTAGAAAAGGCATCAGCAGGGATGAGGTGGAGAGATGAACGAAGACAGAAGATCTCCAGGAGGTCTGTCCCAATTCTCCCAGCTGAGCATCTAGTTCAAATACGACTCACACACCTCAGTCGCACATACCTTTTGACCCTTGTTTCCACATTGAATCAATTTTTACTGCAGCAATGCAGCAGGAGCGCCTCTGTTCCACCTATTGTTTTTTTGCCTCAAAGGAGACAGACATGAAAGAAGAAAAAAGAAATGCTTTTCTCCCATCGGGCGCTCGTACAGCATGCTATCGTGCCCCACATCAGAGGCAACAGAAAAGCAATTCACATGCGAATACCAATCTCCCTGTGTACTGAACACAGATTAGAAAAACAGCAACCTTGCATCACAGACCCCGAACAATGTCGGGGAAGACGCGTATGATAACACAGACGTAACGCGTCGAAAAACATCAAACGCACCCGGAAACTGCAAGACAGAGGAAGCTGTCAATCAAAATGTCTGAACTTCAGCGCCCTGTGAGGATCAGACAGAGTATCAAGACGATATACAACAACTTTTTTTATTCCTCATTCACATTCTGCAGCGAGAGCAACTTGTGCAGTGAGTGGTTAGTGCAGTCAACAAACCCTGTTTGATTTGCCTGTAAAGCTGCCACGTACATAAAATGAAACGCAGCAACAGGACTTGAATCAGCAGCCAAAATATCTCCGAGGCAGTTATGAGCAATTTAAATTAAGCTATAGCAGCTATGATTTCTTGGCCACGGTGCAGCACAGCGATAAGACACACAGGCATCAATCAGAGGAGGACAACCGATGGAGAAAACTGACAAAAAAGTTGATGGGGTGATGAAAACACAGGTACCAAACTATACTTTTCACTCTGTTTTTTCACTTTTTTGAGAGAGTAAACATAACCCCAAACACAAACACAAACACACACACCCACACTCTTTCTGTCTCTCTCCCCTGCGTGGTTTTGCACAAGCTGCTTGGCTTCAAGCTGAGCCTGATTGGTGGAAGGCCCAGTCCACCGAGAGCTGCGAGCTCAGGGCCTGGATAAACATCCGCTGGGCACAGCACAGAGACGGGGGCTGGGGGGGTGGGGGGTAGAATGCATATCTCCAATACCCTCGCCACCAGCAGCTGCAGCAGCAATCTGAGGCCCCCTCGTCCTCGACTGTTGACGAGACAGAGCTGAGTCTGGAGGAAGAGTTGGGTAAAGTAAGCTTCAGGAAGTGGGAACATTTAAGGAGTTGAGGAAGATGTATTTCTTGAAGGTTTAAGATGTGGAGTCAGCATGGAGAAGAGTGTTACGTGGCTGAAGTGGGATGAAAAAAGAAATGGAGGTGAATATATGTGGGAGAAAGAGAGGGAGTAAGAGAGAGACCACGAGGCCGACATATGCATTTGTTTATGTGTTGGGTGCAGCACATGAGGCTTTAGAGTCTTTATCAGTCAGCCAATAGCTCCAGCTCTGACAGCTCGCACCTCTCCTACTTTACATCACCTCTCTTCCTTTGTTACTCCTTCTCACGCCTTCTCGTCTCAGGTAGACGCACACAAACAAGCACTGTTGTTGTATTCTGGTTCTTTCCTCTCTCTATTACTTTCACCCCATTTCCCACAGTCTCCGTCTTTGTTTCTTCTTTTTGCCACCACTCCCATCTCTGCTCCTTCTTCCTCCCTCCAGAGGGGGATTTCTGTGGGACAAGTGCCATGTCATGGTTTATGGTTATATAATGTGTGTTTTGTTTGTCTGCTTGTGTGTGTGTGTGTGTGTGTGTGTGTGTGTGTGTGTGTGTGTGTGTGTGTGTGTGTGTGTGTGTGTGCGTGTGTGAGTGTCTGTTCTGCGCGAGACGGTGACGTCACAGACAGATAACAGGCTTAACTTTGACGAGGCCCCGGATGCCTTGGGGCAGTGCGGTGACACGGTTTCACCTCGAAACCACAGAAACATCCCACAGCAGCGCTTAACACAGAGAGCAACCGCTCTGAGCTGATGGTGAATCTGACATCTCCACGTACACACAGAGGTGTGCCTAAGGAGACGTAAACAACAACTAAAAAACAGAGGGAAAATGAAACATGCTAGCAGGGTACAAACTCATTTGCTTATTCATTGAGTTCCTACTAGAGCGTGAAGAATATGTCATCAGACGGGTAATATCAGCTCATATAGGCTTATTACTGATCTATGGATATAGCTGTGTGTGTTTTGGCAGGTATGGAAATTGAAATTGCTATGCATTAAAGCTGTATGGGCTGACATTTATACATTAATGTATTTTTGACCCAGCTTTTCTATAACTGAGGTTCAATATTTAATATTTGATTGTATTCAATTTTTTATAGTTCTTCATAACAATTCCAGTGAAGATTACTGTTCAAAAAGCAATTTTATCCTTTAGTTGCTGTTAATGTCACATTGATCACTGTTCAGCTGCAAAATCTCCCATTTTGCACACTGACGAGTTATTTTGCTCATCGAGCAGAGTAAACTCAGCTTCGTTCTGCCGTGCACCCCTCATTTGTGTCTGGAATAACAATAACGCTTAACTCGTACCTTGTAACTCAGTACAGATTTTTGTCTCCAAGTCGTGCAAATAAAACACTGAATTCATAAGGAATGAAATGCACCACTCTTAACTCAATATATTGCCACTACAGTCCTGTTTGCTGAGGTATGGATATTGCTGTGTGACCAACACTAGAGTCAGTTCCATGACTCCACAATCGTTTCTACATGCAACTGTTGCACAGCATGTATAGCAAACATTGCAGTCGAGCTGCAGCTAATAAATTTCCAATATCAAGTCATCTGCCAAATTCTTCAAAACCAAACATATTTGGTTTATTATCATAGACGACTAAATATTAACATTTAAAATTCTGGAACAAAGGATTTTTTTAATTAATCGATGATCTAAATCCTCAAAGATTAATTTTCTTTTGATTTGATAATAGATTAATAGATTGTGACAGTAGTTTAGATAAAAGAATCAGTTAAATCAAATCAAATAGGTTTTTTTCATCTTTCAAAAGATTTTTAAAAGCTTGAAGAGGAAACAGTTTTTTTTTATTAGCATTATAATTATTATTATAATTATTATTATTATTATCATTATTATTATCATTATTATTTTGGGAACTCTTGATCCATCCTGACCTTCAGGTTCAGAACCACCAGTTCAGGCTACAGGTGAATCAGCACTTTGTGAAGCCCATAGCCATCACAGACAATCAAAGTCAACAGCTGACGCATTCTCCATCATCCGAAGTGGAGGCCTGTGATTTTGACTGGATCTCTCAAAGTGAGTTGAAAAGTGGACAATGCAGTGATACAGCGTTGCCTCGGGGCCACAGTCCTGCCAAACTGGCAGTAAGGCTCCTCCTAAGTCGGTGGGTACTCACTGTGCTTTGGCTGGCTGAAAGAACATCCCTTGAAGAGGGAGACAGAGAGGGAGAGTGAGAGATGTGAGAAATGCTACTGATTTTCTATTCTGTGTGAGGTACGCCGCCTGTGTGCGCGTGTCTCCTGCAAATTTTTGTGTGTTTTTTTTTTTTTTTTTCCAGAGCTTCTTTTAAGTAGCACACTGCAGGCAAACACAAATATCCCTGAGGCTGGGGGTGGAGGCAGGGCTTGAAGATGGCACAGAGAGAATCGATTAGGACACACACACACACAGACACACACACAGGGTCCCCAGATGCTTCCTGGTTGGTGCCTGCATGCACCCACATTCCCCCACACACACATGCATGAATAAATGTTACACAACACCAACCCTATATCCCTTGCTCTCCAGAACTCGCCCTCTCTCCATTTATCATTCACAGTTTTCTCATTTTGTGCCATTTTTCCTGCTCTCTGTTCTCCCTCTCCCCTTCTCTCCACAACCCAAACCCCCTTGTCTCGCCATTATTTTTCACAACACGTGGGAGATGCTCTTCCCTGTTCTTTCACTCATCCCAGAATGGATCCTTTTCCTCTCTTTGACTTTGATGAATCATCCTCTCCCCCTGAAGAGTCCAATTATATCTGACGGAATAGCTTCTGTGCCATTGATGTTTACCGAGCTATCTATGCATTGCCAGGACTGTGCTGCTGGTTACAACATTGCTGTCACTCACTTGGCTGAACCGAGAGCAGAAAAAGCTAAAGTTGGGTTCTTGCCGTCGGTGGCAAAAGCAAACACGCCACAGTGAGCCAAAATAGTGACAAAAACGTCATCGTTGAGCAGGCAGAGCAGCGACAATGTCCTTTTACAAGAACTTCAATGTCTCTCCTTGGAGACAGTCTCAAAGCTCAACTCTTCCAGACATTTCAAACATATTGCAGCATAAGGCACGAAAGTTTTGATCTGCGTGATTTTAATTTAATTAGGATTTTCACTTTGCCAGCTCACCCAAATGACAGAAAAATAAACAGATAAATAAGAATACTTTGAGCTCTGGGTGGCTGTGCTGGTAGAAAAGATTTGATTCGGTCCATTGCCAAGCTGCACTTGCCATGTTTGTAAGGCCGCTTTTCAGTGCACTCTGTTTTGTAAATCACTTTGGATAAAAGCAGCCGTTAAATTATAGATTAAGCGCAAACCAGAATTGCACTTGTGATGAAATTATTTCTTTTTAAGAGACGCTGGCAGACACACAATTGACGCCGGCTGGCTGACAACTGGGTGCAGGTGGTCAGAGCTCAGCAGTGCTTGATTGGGATTTCTGCATAATGAGTGGATGCAGGCACTCGTCAACATGCAGATATTCAAGCGCATAGAGACACACACACACAAAAGGTTGTCTATCCTTGTGGGGACTCGCCACCGACTGCATTAATTTCTTACTGTTATCACAACTACATGCTAAACTCTAACCCTTACTTTCATCTTCAGAAAAACAAACTGGCAGTGTTGTGGGGGCTGCTTTTTCAACCCCTCCTGATTGGTTGGCTCTAGAGTCCAGGGTTTGGGTCCTCACAATATTCTATAATCAAGAGCAAACACACATACTGTATTTGGCATAATGTCCACCTATTGGTATTCAGCACATGCTGCAGCCTTGCTTTGATCTCTGTCCCACTTGTGTTCTCCCAGTTCGCCCTCTCTTTGCTGCCTCTCTGCCTCCGATCACTCTATTTACCTCAAAGACAGTTTGTCCATATTTTAGTCTGATTTGCATGACAGCCTCGGTAAAGCTGTCCTCTAAGTCAAGGTGGAAGAGGGACTGTTTGACAACTTGATCATACAAATGAAAACTGGAAGGCGCCAAGGAAAATCCCCAAAAGACAGAGCTGGTGACAAACACTCAAAATCGAGTAAATCTGGTGTTTGTTGGGTGAGATGAGTTCACACAGAGTGAAGACGTTGTTTAATGAAGGTTTTTGGGATTTAAGTGGTTCTTGTTTTTACAACTTTACAGTTTGTAATTAGCTCTCAGACTCTCAAATACCAATATCAAGATCTGACAATGAAGACGACCCCTAATAATACCCAGTGGGACCACTTTTGAAGAGATTTATGTAATCTGCTACGGGACTAAAATAAAAAGGAAAGGAAAATTTCAATGAGAATATGACTGAAAGAAATGAATACAGCCTTCCTATCACCACCTTCACCATAGGGAATCAAGAGAAAACAGTACATGAGCATGGATTGACGATGCAGGTCTGCAAGTAGTGATGATTTTCATTATTATAATCTGATGATGACTATTCTAACTAAGTAATTCATTGTTTGGCCTTTAATATGTCAAAAAAAGATGTTGAAAAATGCCCATCACATTTTCCTAAAGCCAAAATTGCCACATTCCAAATCAATCAAATTTACAACCGATGAAGACATCCAGTAAATATTCATATTTGAGAAGCAAAGTTCTGGTAATTTGTGCTTTAAAAAAAACTGATTATCTGTCCACCTTTCGATCATCACTAGCATTATCATTATAACTTTCAGTAAAAGCAGTGAAATGCCAAATTAGAAATGGCAGTGATGACAATGACCACCTTGGAGCTTCCTAATACCCACTTTGAAAGCAATCTCACCTGACAATAATGGTTATTATATTAATTGTGCTGGGCTTTCATGTGTTGTAAAGCGTGCAGACAGGCATATGTGCTGTATATTAGATAAAAGAGACACTGCAGAGAGCTCTTCATCACTAAGTGTGGCTTCTTCCCCTTTGATCTATAACAATAAAAACGCAATTCTGAAGTTAGACAGGAAGGTCATTGATCTGTCCTCGTGAAATATCACCTCCGCATCTGGCCACCCTCGGCTGAGCCCGCCAATCGAACTTTGGCAAGCCACGAGGTGCATGTGCATGCGTGCAAATGTGCAGGTATGTGGGAAGTGAAAAGAAGCCAACCGGCGACCACCACACACAGTATCAGGCTGTGCAATAAAAGTGGGATTATGGGAATAAGGCTGGCGAGCAAAGTGATGTCTGCTCTCTTTGCTTTAACATTACAGTGTGGAACTAAGGCAATCTTTTGGCAGTGTACTCATGCAAACTCTGACAGCTTTGCCCCTGAGTTGCCCATGCCTGGGGAAATGTGCTGAGTTAAGAGTGCTTCATTAAACCCTCATACACATATCCAGACACACACATACAAACACTCCCCCCTCCTCCAGCCCCTATAAATGTGCAGGTGCTCAAACAGACATACAGTACAAATGCATACACAAGCACAAATACGTACACACAGAGATGGGGACCCTTGTCGCCTGCAGTGGGCTTGCTGGCACGCTTCCTCCACCTAACAGTTATTGCATTAGCTGTGTAATGTAATGATGGGCAAGGTTTTGACTGTTTGCCTTCCTTGAGGGCCTAGAGACACTGTAGGCTGTCACACAGTAGGGAGGGACGCACCAAGGTCAGGAAGCATCGAGGCTGACACACGACTGTGTAAACTAAATTAAAATGAAGTGTTGAAGCAGGGCACACATGAAAAAGGACAAGAAAGAGGTGGAGTGGAGATTTTAGTGCTCGCGTGTGCTTGAGAAAGTCAATGACTAAAAATCTATGTTGATTTCATTCTTCAAGTTTTTATATCAGCACAGTGTCACATAACAACTTGAATAAAATGTGAATGAGCACTCATTGTGGAGAATGTGCTGTGTGGCTCTAGGACAAGTTGAAGTATCTACAAGTGTAAATACAACACAAGGATCAGTGTTTATACAGTTCTGGAAAACATTCTAGTAAACTGAAACTGAAATAAAGACGATGCTTAAGTAAATGGTATGAAAAAGCTAACAAAATCACAATCCCTCTCTACATTAAATATTAAACAAAGTTATAATAAGTAAGCAATGTTTTCTATTTGTTCTTTACTCATTTGAGAAAACAGCTATGAACAGTAGTAAATAATAAAAGCAACAATGCCTCATATCTAATAAATAAAAGCCAAACTCTAGAGAGAGAGATGAAAACTTCTTTTTAAGAAAGAAAGGGATTCCTGAAAGCCATTTTCTGAACTTAGACAGCATTAATATCAATAGCAAACAGCATAACAGCGAGAAATGAATCAGAGTTATGATCAAAATAAATAGATTAAATCGTCTAATAAATTCCATAACACAGAGGGAACGATTCACAGTGGATCACAATAAACAAATATCTTAGATATTAGTTTGTCGTGATGCACAGTAGTAAAAAAGAGTGAGTGACGGGTAAATCCAAACTTGGACGACCTAATCAGTGTTTACAATTCTAGCTTGCTAACAGCCCAAAAACACAGAGCCAACAGTTGGCCATCAACTGTTTTTGGACTGTACGCCAGATTAAAGCAGACATCAATCAGTGATTCTGCTCATTTAGGGCAGTTTTTCCTTCATATTTAAAGAAGCTGCACAATCACGCTCAAAGCAAAAAATAGCTCTGTTCTCTCACCACTGTTCTGATGTGTACATGTCCAGACACATGCATGTTGGTGGTAGCTGCCTGTTGAGTCCAGTCTATACGCTCAGCTCTTTTGCAAAAAGATGTGAGATGATGAAAGGCGAGGTAAGACGACATGAGGCGCGCGGCCTTTAAAGTTCTTTAAAGTCGAGCTTATTGTGTAAACATCCAAGGCCCTGAGTGGGCTCTGTGATGCTGAGCCGTTCATTCACAGTGGCTCAACTTTTCAAAATGCTTTGAACGGACAGAGAAAGCAAATTATATATAATCATTTGACAAGCCATAAGATTTAGATGGCTAAGAGAAAATAGGAGGCATTTCAAAATACAGTTAACTAACTAAAGGCATCACTGGTCCCTTGTGGAAAGAAAAATCACTTTCTTCTTGCTTTCACACAGGATGAAAAGAACAATCTGCCAGTGTCATAAATAAATGAAAAGGCGATGATGTGTTTATTGGTAATAACAGAGGTTGTAATCAGATGGTAAGTGATGCTGACACATTCCTGCTGTATATTACTCCTCTTATCTCCCGTCCTCGAGGGACCATATTGATCTTTTGAGCACTGAGGTTGAAACAAAGAGCTGCTCCACTCCCCCTTCGCCACACCTGTCCTTTAAAGGCTTTCTGTGTGAGAGCAGGGTGCAAGTCAACTTTTACTGCTCCTTATTTCACCTCTCTGCCTTCTCCTGCTGGAAGACAGCGACGGCAGATGAGGAAAGTTAAAAAGCAGAAAAGTTGGAGGGGGAGAGAAAAACAGGATGCTGCTGTGTTTCTCAGCACAGTACTTTGAGATGAGGTGACCTCTAAAAGCGTCTTCTGATGGAATATAAATGAAACTATAAATCACGTTAAATAAATCTGTTCAAGTTACTGCATAGTTGCGAATGCAGGGTGGAATTATATTTCATGGGAATTTATTTCCAGACAACAAATTGGCACTCTTGTGCTTCTAAGACGGAGGTTTATTTACAAAATTGACACACTTGAAACACATAAATATATAGGAATGCTCTGCCAAATTGGATTATGACAAGAATAACCGTGTCTATAGGTATAGGATTAAAATATGATACTGATGCTATTCTCAGTTATAATTATATTGGCTTTTAGAGCTCCAAACACTTTTAAAGACTGATGGCTGACATAAAACTGGGTGAGTAAACGAGTGATCAACCAACTTAAGTATATGAGGAGGAAAATCACTTCATACAGTCATAAACTATGACGGTTCATGGATCCTACCCTCTAAAGATGTGAGAATTATGTCGTTTATGGCGAGAAGACCTTGGAACATGCCATTAGTAGAATAATGTGTGATGAATAGATAATTCTGAAGGCGGCGTGCATTGAAGAATGATGGTGGAGCGGCAGTGTGGTCTGCTGGCACCCTGCCAGAGCACTCAAGGGTCAATTAGGGCATATCAGCTGGGTTTTCAAACAGCATCGAGCTTGACAGTCTGTTGGAGATCTCAGTGGGCCACACGCCGCTGAGCTTTCAGGCTCCAGACAGGCAATTAAGGTCCTCCAGGTAAGGGAAGGTTGGTAGAGGCAGCTTTTTTGGCAGCCACGTTGCATACAGAGCAGCGGCAGCAGCTTCGGTGATCCAACACTGGCTGGATGGGGCTGGCTGTTTTAGGCAATTGCTTGGACAAATGCAGCAAGAGAAATGGCAAACTCAACAGAGGTTTCTTTGACGGGCAGGCTGGTCTGTTGGACAGACAAATGCAGGAGACTTAAGGGCGCAAGCTTAAGACAGGTTGCAACTTCTTCTCTTGACCCACAGCTCTTACACACTGGTGCACAATTAAAGGGGTGGTGACCAAGTGTGCTGACCCATGTCTTCTGTGCTGACAGTGTGTCACTGTTTACGTTATCATGGCATGTAGTGTTAAGTTACTGTTTAAGATTTGAGAATGCCTGTGTTTGAATATCTCCTCTTTTAAAAGCACTGATTTGGCACAGACTCCTGCAGCTGTCAGACTGACAATTTACAGTTCTTTAAATAGAATTCAGGCAGCAGAACTAGATATGTTATCTTTTCTATCTTTATATATATGCACTGGTTTTGGATCAGTACTCAGTTTCAGTCTGGGTATCAGAATCAGCATCACAGAAGGAAAGTCAGATCAGTGCATCTCTGTTCTGCCATCACAGGCATCTTATGATTATATTGAGACATGAAGAGGTATTTTACAAGATGTGATTTCAAGAATTTCTTCAAAGCAGAACCAATTCATGCCATTACTGGACAGATGCATTTGAATTGGTTCAATTCACACTTGACAAGGACCTGGACAGTTTTTTAGGATGAAATGTCTTACAGTCTGTGTCCTTTAATGATCAAAGTCTGCAGGAGGAAGTGTGTGATGGAACGTACTAATGGAATACGGTTCTCAAGAGGGAGTGCTTGTTAATCCTTCAGATGTGTCTTGTCAGATTTTGGTCCACACTCTCACTCACCTCCTGTCTCAGGTACTACTCTTACTGCGTGGAGGTGTAAGTGAGAGAGTGAGGGAGGTGAAATGGTCAAAGTCCTGTGCTGCAGGACTAGAGGGGAGAAGACGGCCTTGTGGAGCGCACATCACATTTTGTGTGCGTGTGTGTGTCACAGTAGTTTGTTTGTGCACACACCCACTCAGGCATCTTAACAATGACAATGTATGGCACTGAAAGCCTGGAGCCACATTCCTGCTGGAGCAGCATCCTGCATCACTCCACTTTCTACATGGAGAGCACAGTTAGAGGACACAGCCACACACACATACACACACACTGTATAAACACTGTCACAGGAAGTTGTGCTAAAAGTGTAGAGGACAGATGCACACTCAGCTGGGGAGAGCAGAGCGAAGCTAAAAGCATCGAAGGGCACACCTAACACTACAGCCACTAAGAGTGAGAGAGAGAGAGAGAAACAGGAAAGAAACTAAATGGACAGCTAATGGCAAGTAAATCAGATAGCAAAATCCAAACAAAGCATCATCAACTTCAACCTTGAAGTTCAATTTTAAAGCCAACCATGCCAGGGAAAAAAAATTACAACAACAAAAAAAAGACTAAAGCAGGCAAACGTCAGACCACCTTCAAAGCTTTCCTCGCTGAGAGAAGTAATCCAAAGCGATGTGTAATTAATTTCGGTTGATTAAGAAATTAAGGCGAGAAAAAGTGAGAGGCAGAGGGGGGGAGGGGAGAGAAAGAGCTGATTTGAAATGACCTTGGACGAGGACAGGGCAGGTGTTTGGTGGTGGGTGGACGTCGGTGTGTGCGTGTCCCTGAATATAACATAAATCTGTCCTGATGTTTGTTTAGCAAGGCAGAGCTATACGCTGTGTCACACATGAAAGATTTAAAACACTGTCTTCTAGCTTCTTCTTAATTTGTCATTTTCATTGGTGGATACTTTTTAATTTAATGCTGAAAAGAAGCATTTCTCACTTAATATGTAAGAAAAAATGGTCAAATTAGCATTTGCCTGCATTCTGTTTTTTCCCAATTGGAAATAATCTATTCACATCAAATTAAAATTAATTCAATTTAAATCATTTATAAGCCTCTGGCCTTTAGTAGCTCATATATGTTTCAGCAGGATTTCTGCTCATGTTAAAAACAGGCACCGCATATTTGTGTTCTGAATATATTTAGAAATCATGAACATCTCAACTATGTTACTGAAGTTGACTGAAAACAAGACGAGAACATATTTTATTCTAGAGCTCTATTAAAGAATGAGACCTTATTAAACCCTCTACATAATTCGGGAAAACAAAAAGGCTTAGGCTACAAATGTGAATGTACACACGAGTCAGAATCAAAAGGTTGCAAAAAGACAGCAACTGTTGCTTTAGAAGTTGCAAATTGCCACCACCTACTTGTGAATTGCGTTCAAGCCGTTGGTCAAAATAAAAGGCCTCTGCTACCTTCATGTTTGTTTTGGGAGGAGAAATGCACAAGTTCTAAACGTGAGAAAAAAACAACCTACAACAATGTGAGCATAGCAGTCAACTTTCGATTTGCCCGCACATTAAGTTACTTTTTTATGATCACTTTCCGTACTTGTCACTTTTACATCGGCTGAATCAGTGTATTCGTCCTGTTTTTCCATTAAATGGCCTGTTTGAAAAGAGGAAGAAAATGTACCTTTTTCAAGTGGCGCACAGCTATCTGCAAACCTGTGAGGAGTGATAAAGTTCACAGAGTCGAGCCCACGCTGTACTCCCTTGTGTGCTTTCAGCAGGCAGGGACAACACAGTCTCTTCCGTCAGTGTTCACACAAGCGGCTTCAGCACAGCCAGCGTGTATTGACTGTGTGGCCTTCATGTCCATTGTGCACACACTTTTCTGGCTCATCTCACCCACAGATGCATTCACAGACATTGATTACTTCCTGTGCAGCCCGCCCATTTCTCTTTCTCTTTTTCTCTGTCATGGTCTTGACTTCACCCTTCCTATTAAAATGTGTTGCCTGTTTATGCTTTCATTCTAGCTCTGTGATAAGGGACGCTTGGCGAGGGAGAGGGACAACTTTCCCCTTTCTGACCCCTCACACCTGCTCAGGTGGCCAGACGCCTGAGGGCTGATCCCAGCTTGGAGTGTGGACGTGGGAACTGCTCACACACACATAGCTCCTGGATTTCTCTAAGGGGCAGGAGGTGGTTTTGAGGGGTGGAGGATGGGGTCAGGCAGGGTTGGGGAGTAGTTGCCCTGTTCTGTGAGTCCAGACACTCTCTCCTCTTTTGCTAGCAGCTCACATTTCCCAGCAGAGTTCCCCTCACTCTTGGACAGCCAGTATCCTAAATTAACAGTCTGGAGGTACAGACAGTGTAAAAAAACAAACAAACACTGCACTTTAACTATACTTGTGAGTGCACTTTCACTGAAAAGCGAACATGATGAAGCACACTGTTCGCACAGTTGCACTTGTGATTGAATAAATACTGTATGAGCTCATAAAGAACACTGACACGAGCCTCCCAGTGTGCGATGATTTACTGTCGCTACATGAGTCCTGCTGTTGCCAGCACCTGGGGCAGCGCTCTCAAATGCTGTGCAAGAAGCAGTCCAACTTTATTGATGCATCTCCACTGACTTCACACGTTATGTAACTCTAATTTGAATTCTAAGCCCCAGCACGCGATTCTTGACCCTTATCTCTGACTAAACATGATCCCTGTTCTGATCTTAACCAAACTAAAAGAGGAATAACTTTCCAGATATTCAAACCACAGCTATTTCACTGCAGTGCTGTTTGTATGAAATGATAATATCACTGCAATTTATGCTACCTACTTAACACATATTGAACACACAACACTAAGAGTCTGCCGCCACACTAGCAGCTCTGTGAGTCTGTACTTAAAGACACATCAAAGCTAAATGCCATATCATTATTTCTCTCCTTTTCCCTGCTGTTAGACGTTTTATATGTCTGTTGATATACTTTCATAATACAGAAAAAAATCCAACAAAGCAACATTGCTTTTTTTCCATGCAGGAGAAAAAGGTTGAATATCTTATAAACAGCTTGATTCTGCTTGCAAAATATTATTCACACAAATTCAGATCTCCTCATTATTAAGAATTTAAAAATGAACAGGTCATCTTTTAAAGATCCTTGAGACGTATTAATAGTAAGAATGTATGAAAACCACTTGACTCGCTGCTTGCTGTATTTTAATTAATCCTCTCACACGTTATCCTCTTTGTGTAAGTTGTGTAATGAAAATGTTGTACAGATGCCTGTTTGATCTTTGGTTTACAATAAAGTAGGAGGGAAAATTGAGCAGTGAACACTGATTGCTGTTTTACCAGACAATATATATCAACAGATGTATGCAACTTCTTACAGCAGGGAAAGGGACAAAAATAATGAGCTCATCACCTTTTCATGAAGCAGGTATAATGTTTAATCACCAAAGTCAGGGAAACTCATCTTGAGGAGCTTGTGAATGTCTGTATTTGAGATATTTCAGTCTGGACCAAAACAGTGGTCCAGCTGATCATCTGACCGACTGACTGTCATCCACAGAGTCACTAACATTGCTAAAAATATTATGAAGTGTCCTGGAAAAACACCCACAGTTTTTATGACGAAAGTTCAAACTGGTTCTCACAGGGACTGCAGCAAAAGAATTCACATAAACTGTCCAACACATTGAACAACACAGACACATGCTCATCAAACAACAAACGCCATTGATTTGTGACCGTACGCACAAATGTTGGCACACACTCACACATCTGCTATTCGCACACTCCCAATTCTTTGTGGCATGGCAGAGAGGATCAATGTGTCAACACAACAAAGCCAGGGTGGTGGCCTCCTCGCGGCATGACAAGGTGGGAGATATTGAGTGCCTGGCCCCTGATCCCAGCGGTGGAGACAGGCCCTCCGGGGAGGAGAGAAAAAACGGAAGCGAGGAGATGGAGAGACAAGAGAGCTCGAAAAAAGTGATGGCAAAAAGTGTAGGAAGGGAGCGTAATGATGGGAAAAGAATGAGACAGGGAAGACAAAGGTCTTAGAGGCATAGTGTAAGAGGCAGAGGAGGGGACGAGGAAGAGACAGCTCAGGGGAAAAGGTAGGTAAACACTACTGTATGAGGGAGTGTCAGAAACTGTGCATGTGTGTGCGAGTGTGTGTGTGCATACTGAAGCTGAATGAAAGTAAAAGTAAAAAAAGAGACTGTGTGAGCATGCACATTCATGTGTGTATGGCAAGTACATGTGAATGCCTCAAGCTTAGTTGTACCATGTTCCCACACATCCCAGTGTGTGTGTGTGTGTGTGTGTGTTTGCACGTGTTCCCACTCTGATCGTTCCTTCAGGTGTCAATTCCACTGCATTTCAAGTTGATGTTGTTGGAATGACAAGACACACTATAAGATGGCAGAGCTTCCACTAAGGTTAGTGGTGCTAGAGTCACACAGCTGCATACAAAATCATCACCACGGTAGCATTTTAGTACACAACAGCACATAAATATGTACAGTCATCAGTCCTAGCTTTGCTCATCACAAGGCACTTGTTTTTCCTTGCTTTGCCTGTCGCATATTATCCCCAGATTTCACAAGTGGTTGAGCACTGATAGGAGTTTGGCCCATGCATAAACAGCCATGATCAAGCATACGTTGTAGAATTTGTACATAAAGAGGGCTTCAGTTTGATTCCGCGTGTGCATGCAAGCGCATGTGTTGTCGGTGCTGACACTGGTAAATTAAGGCAGCAAATTTTGATTTACATACTGATGGATACTGAAGAGTATCTATTAATATGTAAAACAACAGTGTGTACAATCATATAGTGTACATACTGCTGAGTGTCTCACAACTTCTTTGGTTTTTAATGTATGGGAGTGTCTCTAATCATAAGCGAATCATTTTCATGTGCATGTGTTGTGTATTCCTCTGATATAAGAAGTACATTGCTGTTGCAGTATGAATATATAACTGTTATATTTGAATATCTATACAAGCTTGTATCTGAAGGCTATGGGGGCTCACACCCCACTATAATACTGCAATGCGGAGGATTCCCCTGGAACCCCTCTGCTCTGTACCGAGCACAGGGACATTAAAGATGTCACTGTTCTCTGTCCAACATCCGGTCTCTGGTCTACACACGGAATACACTTGCTCCCTCTCCTCCCTTTATGTGTGTCCTGTGAGCACAGACACACAGACATTCAGGTGTGCACACAGACGGTTGTGTTTGTCTGAATGAATCTTTCCATCAGTCAGCACGGCCTTGCACTCATGAAAACATGTTTTTAACTGAAGAATATGGGTTAGGAATTACAATGAATATAAATAGAGGTTGGCATCTGCACGGATATAACAAAACAACTCATACAGAATGTGAAAACATGCATGAATGTGTGCGACTGCCTGCACAGTCTGGATGTGTGTTTGCAAGTGTATTTGTGCTGTACATATGCAGCAGTGTTTGTTTGTATGCATTACTCTGTGTTTGCATTTGTGTGTGTATTAGCGTGTGCCGTATGTGTGCATGCTACAGTCCTGTTGTGCATTTATATTGTGTGTACAGTATATGCTGTGTTGTGTATGTATACATTATTTGCATGTTTGCTCTGCTGAGAGTAAATGTGTGTGTGTGCCTGTGTTTGTGTGTACACGTGTCTATGTGTGTTTATTGAATGCGGCTGGCTTCAGATCCTGATGGCCCAGTGCTGGAAGAAGAGAGAGAGGGAGTCAGAGAGGCAAGGATAAAAAAAAAAAAAATGAACGGGTCCAATCCTCTGAAGCTGATGACTGTGTGTTTGTCAGAGTGAATTTATTTATCACAGATGCCAGGGAAATTAGCATTGAAATGATTCTGGTGACAGACTCGCCCTGGATATCTCCGATGGCAGACACACAAAATGTTTATGTTTACAGAAGTCGAAGGAGAGAGCAGAAAGGGACGGTGGTGCGAGGAAGAGCGAGGCAGAGAGAGACTGTGCGGTACGGGGAGGTAATAAGAGAGGTAAGATTAGCTGGAATAAGAAAGGCAGGGCAAGAAAATTGGAGGAAATGCTGAAAAGAGATAAAATATGTAAGAAGACAGAGAAAAAGAGCGAGACCCTAGAGGACGAGCTCCACTGTAGAAATAGTTGAATTGTGAGTCACGCTTGATAAGGACTTCAGCTGGAAAAAAAAAAAAAAGTGTGCTCCTCCTACACAGAGGGAGTGAGAAAAGAAGAGCATACAAAGAGGACTAACAGAGAAAGATACTCCTCTATGTATGGGAGCAATACTGCCCATAGACAAAAGATGCTGGGAGAACAAAAATTTAGATTTAAAATAAAGTTTGGGGAAAGGAAGCAGAGTCAATGCAGAGGAAGACATCAAGATGAAAGCTTCTAAGAAGAAGTGACAGAGTGGAGAGAAAAGAGAGAGAAAAGGGCACAAAGGAATAGAAGAATTAGTCAGAAACTATGTGGAAAACGAGGCAGTAGTGCAGTCAAGGGCACAGGCAGGTATATAAAGAATATGCACCTTCTTCTTTTATGTGCATAATAATTTAATCCCACTTAGCAACCTCTTTATTATTAACCACACACATCACAGAATGCTACCTTCCTGAACTGCCACTGCATAAGATGGGAATCAAGAACCAGGACTGTTCAAAAACGGTTCCAAATCGTCCAATCAATTGGAATCATACGGCTCTGAGCTCACCAATTCCTTTTATCGATGCAGCTTTGTTTTTCTGATGGCGGAGAGGAAGAAATTCTTCAAAGCCTGGCTTGATTTCAAAGGAAGATGACAAGAGTGCTAGTTGTAAAATCTGTAAAAGCACCAAAAACACCAGCCATAATCTGAAATGTCGTTCCACATAACATGGGCTTAAATTCCAGGAAGGCCATGCATTTGATACACTCGAGCGCCACTGCTTCCTAACGGAGCAAGACGTCCATTAGCAGGGGTAAATATCCTATGTTATAATAGCGTCACGCAGGCAGGCTCAGATGATTTTTTTCCTAAATGAAAACAAATACTGAGTAAATGTTCTCTCATTTCATCCATTTTACATAAAGGCAGCCTGTTGCTGCAGCTAGCTCTCAGGCTACAGCCAGCTCGACTAAAACTGATCATAATCGATGAGAAAATCGATAAAGAATCAGACCGCATATGTAGAATTGATAATGGCACTGGTATGAAACTCTTATCACCTCTCATGCGCCGCTGGCTAAAGATGTGGAGACTGAGGGGAGGAATGCAAAGAAATAACTGTCAGAGGAAGAAATGGATGGAGAGAATAAGAGAAATGGAGGGAAAAGAGAGAGGACATTTGCAAATCATTTCAGGAGAGCGTGCAGAATAACAGAGTGTTGCCATGGTAATAGATACTTTCACGGCTGTGTGCATAGAAATTAATGTGAATGTGAATTTCTGCAATTCATTACAAATAAATATATCAATTGAATTCGCTCACTTATGGCACCTAAAGCTTTTAATGTCAGGGTCCGTCATCATGATCCCCGCCGCTCAGCCGCATTCATGAAGCTTTTTATGTGCACAGGCATCCCTGCCGGCATCCCATCAAGGCGATCTAATTGTTAAATGGAATGTGTGCTTTCACAGAAAATGAAGCAAGTCGAAGTTTCTCTAAAGATTCATAAAGCTGAACAGAATATTTGGGTAGGATTCATTAATAAGAAATGGAATACCACTCTGTAGATAATACTCGCTTCAAACTGAATTGCCATGATATGTGACTGTGACTAAACAGGAAAGATTGCAAAGCATTATTCATTATTCAGCTAAACTGTAAGCAAATCCATAGGGGATCCATGAAAACCTTATTAAATCATACAATAAAGCTTCAAATTAAGCACTTAGCCTCTTCATTTGTGTTGATTATTCGAGAAATCAAAAGCTTGAGCTAATGTTGTTTTGGGCCAGTCAATCAGGCAAGTAATTGTTCGCTGTACTCTGGCCAATATTACCATCCAAGTGTGTACTAATAACATAATCAGTGCACACTCCAATGCAGCATTACACCAAACACTGACTAAAAAGTGAAGCAAAGCCAAAAAGAATTCACGCCTGCACAACAGCACATTAAAAGTACGGCTTTTTACAAATCGAATCAGCCACGTTTAACTTGGGTTGAGTTTAAATGAGATAAGGCAGAAGTAGCAAAGTAAACAATCCTGGCGTGTAATACTATAATGCTGAGATGCTGCAATATAAATCCCTCACAGGCTCAGACATAGGATTTATCTTTCGTGTTTACCTCAGATTTTGCAATTAAGCAGCATAATAAATAAAATATATAAAACACATACATAAATAAAGTATTACAATAGACAAACAACTGAAGGGGGCTGCACTCCACGCATGCCTCGGCTGCACAGCTCCAGCATCGTCAGAATAATGCAAATGCTGGAACTGAAGTAAGAAGTTGCATAAGCACAGTGTAAATTTAACTCTGTATTCTTTGGCCGACATTTCTGTTTGTTATCTGTGTTTCATTATGGTAATTAACCACTGTATTATGAGCTGAGGGTGAATGCGTAGTGGCTTTCTCTCCTCTCTCTCGCTGCAGTGATTGCAGCAATGCTTGGGTGTTGAGAAGAGGAGAGGATGTTTCTGGGTCACCAGCTGCCTACGTTTTCTGCAAACACAGCACCGCTAGACCTCACCAGCTGTTTTCTCTCACCATCTCTACCCCGCCGAACTTCCTCTCGTTCTCTCTCAGTGTCTTTTTTCCTTTCTCACTACATGTTTCTCGACTCTATGTTTCCAGATGCTTGCCTGCGGCTAAAAGAGAATTAACTGTCTCCTCTCTTACTATGGCCCTACTTCTGTGTGTAATTGTGTTCGCATATTAATAGAACAGAGATAAGTGAGACTTAGGCGTCTGAAACATTGGGGCATATTGATCATTAGTGAAGGGGTAAGAAGGAGAGAAGGACAAACAGAGGAGACAGAAGGAGTGGACATTTTCCCTTTAATTCTGGCTGTGGTGTCATCAGGATGAAGAGCTGATCATACAGCTCCCAGAAAGATGTGATTACTTTCTATCCTCCAATTCATTTAATTACCACTCTATAACCTTGCAAATGCAAAAGAGGGGAGAAGAAAAAAAAAGAAATGTAGAAAAAAAAGATAAAAAGAGGATGGAGAGAGGGGGAGAGAGCAAGAATGCAAATGGAACTGGGAAAAGAGTAATTGGACAAGAGTGATAATTCTAATCCTACAGCAGTTAAATATGCATAAATGGGATTTAATCCATGGGGCGGCAAATGCGTGGAGCCACAGTGGTAGTAACTGTAAGTGTGTTTTAATGCATATACGTGTTTGACAAAGTGTTGAACCTCTCTCCATTCTTGCATGTGAACGACTGAGTCTTTCCAGGATGAACCTTTCTTATCCAATCATGATACTATCACCTGTTACCAATGAACCTGTTTACCTGTGGAAGGATCCAAACAGGTGTGTTTGGATCAGTCTACAATTTTCACAGTTTTTTGTTGCTCCTGTCCTAACTTGTTTGAAACATGTTGCTGCCATCAAATTCAGACTAAGCAGATTATTACAAAATTCAATTAAGCTGATGAGGTCACACATTAAATCTTGTCTGAGTACTGTTTTCAATTCATTATCTCAGCATACCTGTACCCCCATTTGAGAAACACTGCCCTAAAACATCTGCATTTGTTTTGTTTTTTCCAGAAAGGAAAAGCGTGACTCCATCTTTGATCATGCATATGGATAACAGTGCGTACGAGCAGGTGTGGAGAGGAGGGAGCAGAGTTGAGTGAGGGAATAGGAGTTGACATTGTTGAGTAATTACAATTTGAATTGCGTCCCCCATAACTGATGCATGTGCTTCGCCAGTTCTCGCAGACCTGCTCTCCGAATAAAATCTTGATCAATATGTTCTGAGCTCTGAGCTTATCGCGTTATAGTCCACACGTACAGTGCTATTCAATTTTTGTGTTTTGGAGATGAAAGATCAAACACAGTCAAGTACGGGGATTTGCGCTAAGAGGTCACACGCGTGCACATGGATCCGCACTTCGATGAGCACAGATTCCTAAAGTTAGACCTCTACCAAACACTGTCATGCTCATGCAAAGACTCACAAAGTCAAACCCACCCATAGATTAATGCCTTCACTGACACATACATACACATACACAGCATAAACTGTACATGGATACACACATGGAAAGAGGAGACAGAAACACTCAAAGGCAACACTGGGGGCCAATTTGAATTTAAAAACAAGAGATCAATCACTCGAAGCAAAGATTATCATTTCACACACGCGCTTTGAGTCAAGGCTGGTAGAAAATGTTAAGCACTCTGACAGCAGCCAATATGCCCTTGAACACACTTCACACTATGCCACAGTTCAGTGAGCCTACTGGGAACAGTTACAGCAAGCTAGAGCGAGCACCATCTCACCATCGCACGGCCCAGCTCTCCTCAATAAAGGAAGGAGGAACTTTGGTTTTTAACGAGTCAATATCTCCCTCAACTGCGTCAAAGCACTCGGATTCTGTGTGACCCTCAACAGAGATGTTTTTCTTATAACTTGTAATGGTATTTTCAGCAGATTGAGCAATGAGCTGTACACCATGGCTATCCATTTATTAAAACTTTCTGACCAAGTTACATCTAGTTAACTGCCAAATTTTAGAGCTGGTGTTGGTAATGTCAGAGAAGCCAGCCAGTGTAACCAATTAGGAACCAGTACCAATTTAGTACTGGTCCTTCACGTTAACATGGAATACTGCAGCAAGCCTATAATAACAGAGGCGATGACGATCACTTCTAAGGAATGAAGGCATCACAGGAATAAGGCAGGATCTTCTGTAAGAGCTATTGTCATGTTGAAGTGAGAAAGACAGCCTACAGGACAGTACAAATGAATACATGTGAGAACAGCATGAGGACAGGAAGAAATGACACAAGCACAGAAACGAAGAAAAGGAGCGAACATGAAAGAGGTCCCGCGTACCAGGAAGGATGAGGTAAGGTTGGAATTAGGGAAAGACATGGAGGATGAACTGTCAAAACCAAATAAGCTCTGTCACCATGAAATCCACACTTTCACCAGCTCACTTTACCGCTTAATCAAAGTCTAGCCTGAGTGATTACAT
Source organism: Centropyge bicolor (assembly GCA_037975185.1). Taxonomy (NCBI): domain Eukaryota; kingdom Metazoa; phylum Chordata; class Actinopteri; family Pomacanthidae; genus Centropyge; species Centropyge bicolor. Next base: position 7,462,336 of record JBBMOC010000004.1, on the reverse strand, counting down.
GGCCCTTTTTTTTTCATAAAAGTGCCACTATTTAAAAAAAGCTCCTAATACTGCGCTCTAGGAATCATTTCTAATTTATTCTCACCAGTCCTGATCTGCCAACCAAAGCTATTATAGGAAAGTCAGGATGATGTGCTGTCAGAAACCAGAGAAATAGATGTCATCCACAGCAATAAGCCTGTAATAACTACCGTCAAATTATTTTCAGGGCCTAAGTAACTTTTGCCTCATCTCCCCATTTGGCCCCTGGTGCCTCTTTTGCAGCTTGTAAAATGTTTATTATCATAATTGCATAACTACACATGCAGCGTTTGAGCTTCTGAATTGAGGCAAAATATGTCTCCTCTCATCATTAACATACAAGGCGATTACTGAACTCCACTCGTGCACAAAAATCAACTTCTCAAGTACATGGTTGTGACTAATTGGTCTGCACACACACACACACACACACACACACACACACACACACACACACACACACACACACACACACTGTAAGTACTGTGTAGTTCAGTTTTCCTGACATTTACGTTCTCCTCCTTTTCCTCAAGAGGACCGTTCAGGTGTGTTCGTCAATATGAGAGAATGAGCGAAAAAGGACGAGAGAGAGAGGAGAGGGAGAAAGAGAAAGAGCACTTGGTTGTGTTCAGGGTGGCTCACTGTAGTTAAAGTGACATTTTGGTGAGATGTGCACTTTCCAAAACCCCTGTGGGGGTGCAAGGGGCATGCCCAGCCATGCCAGCCTTCTCCACACAGTTACACTATATCCTGACACTAAGCACAACCGGCAGGCCAGGCCACGCGCCCAAACACATTATACTCTTTCCTATCTAACACTCAAACAAAAACACATTAATTTTATCATACCTGACATAAGCACAATACCCTCTGATAATCTAAAATGAAACTCTGCACACACACCTTCATCTGCTGCACTGTGAGATTACACAAATGTGTCTCTCTTTATGCCCTCTGGTCGTCCATCTGGGTACTCAGACTTTGAGCTCACTGTTGTTCCATATTGGCACCATATAACGACAGCCTCATGCTATAAGCACAGCCAGCTCCCTGTGTTCTCCATATGACCCACAAGGTCTCAGCCCATGGTCTGGCACATGAATTTAGACAGAGATGAGGCTCGGCGACAGAGCATGAATGGATTCAAAGTGATGTGATTGAACAGGACAGTGGGGTTTATGGAGGGATTGAGAGAGAATATTGTATGTTTTGAACTCTGACACTCTTTTATAGAATCATCTTGGGTGGATTTAGAGGGGCTGAAAGGCTACGAGGTGCGTTCATTGCCAATGACACAGAGCACTCTGTGGTATTGACTGAAGAACAACATCACTTGGTGCGGAGAATACACAAAACACACATACCAATCAGACAGTCTGCTGTCCCGTGGCGCTGAGGGAGGGGACAGCACGGGCTGATTCTTTCACACTCTGACAGGACAACTAATGCTAAAATGTCAGCACACTGTTGGGGCAGGAGCAAAGAAGAAAGAGGAAGAAAGAGAGAGGAGTAACACGCCAACCCAACTCCACAGAGCACAAGCTGGGGTTACTGTTACAGCTGCGCTTCGATGCCCTGCCAACAGCAGTGGCAAATGAACTGCACACAGCAATTCTGACCTAAAAATGTCAGATATTAATACTGAGTGAACAGAATTTGTCTTAAAATACTAGTACATAGAGATTCTTTCACCGCACAATGACTATATAGGAAAAGAATATTTATTCAGATAAACTTCATGAACGGTCACTATTTGGTGCTACAGAGGCCACACTGTATGAAAGCATGAAGTATGTTTAAAGCTACTGTATGTCAGAGTCCAAATCTAATCTAATCAATTAGCTATGGTGACATTGGAGTTCGAAACTGTGGCATTAGTGTCAGTCAGTGGGTGCCAATCAAAGTACATTAGCATTCCTGCTGCTCGAGCTGCATTTTGAACGACTGCACTGAACTTGAACTTACAGGAAAGGCAGCAGGTGAAGTGTAAAACACGACAAGAAGCAGCACGGCAGGTTCACCCAGCACTACAAGGTGATTTTTTTTTTCTTTAAATAACACAAGCCACAGGACCTGGTCTGAAGCCTGACATACATGCTGGGCTGTCATCAAGAGCTTTTTATTATCAGCTGAGAATCACAGTCTAGCTCGTTGGTGATGATGATAAATGGGGATACTGTCAGAACAAGCTATACATCAATGAAAAAGAGGGTTTGATTTCTCACAAGTTCAGTCCTTACGGGACTCTGAGGGAGCGTACTGAGGCAGCTTGTCTGGTTGCCTGGGTACTCTGAGAAATTGCAAGCACGTGTACAACCCACCAGGGTGAGGCCATTCATCCTTATGGGGCTCTGGGGCGCATTTCACCTGCTCGGTATGGGAAGTGTAGGCTTCTCCTTTTCGTCAGCCGGTGTTATTCAAGCAACCAAGTTGTGTTTTTACAGCTGCTACATTTAGAAGAGCAGCTTTAACTCTGCAGTGCTTTGGATTGTCTTTACGAACCCAAATAGACAGCTACTGTTCAGGCGGTTTAAACTAGCGCAGCAAGATTGTTTTTAATGAAATGTGCTAGTGTCTCCCAAAAGAATATGTGAACCTACCAGCACTTTCACAGTTCACTACTTCACATCTTACCTCTCATTGTATAAACTGTAAAAACTGAAGTGTAAAGTGTTTTCTTTGGCAAGCCACATGTGAAAAAGGCAAAAAGAGGTTCCCTGCTTTGAGATAAAATGCCATTGTGGGTTGCACAACTGCACACTATGTGTCTAGGGTCATGATGTAAACTCCTCCTGTCCTCAATCTTATTACTTCACAGCTGGCAAGACTGATATCCCATGGCAGCACTGTGGTACAGAGAAATGATTAATGTATTTTCAGCACAGCCCAGGAAACTTCCTCAATATTGGTGAGCACTGTCGTTGGCAAGTGGAGCTGCAGGCACAATGCCCAGTCTGGTCCAGCCTCTCAAGTTTTGGCTCCTAAGAGGGACAGAGTGATGGGTCTGGGATAGTCAGTGAATGTGGTGCTGATTATCAAGGATGCTGGGTTTCCATCACTGGTTTGGGAAAGGAGCTGTTGATGCGTTACACTGGAAGACTTTAATCGTCTTCAATCGCAGAGTACTGATACTCAAAGCATGTATCAGCAATCTCCACTGATCATGTAGCATTTTGACATTTTCTCATATGAGCTGCATTGTTTTCTGAAGAAAGCTTGCTTTGACCTTGGTAAAGAGTGTGTGCCATTTCGGACAACAGCTTTCTGCTCATAGGAAGAAGATATCCAGAGAGTCCATCAACATCTGCCAAAATATTTCCATCCTGCCCAAAAACATTAAGAACTCATTAAGCCGTGGATGATTCAGCTAAATAATTCCATTCTTCTTTCCAAAAAGGGAAAGAAAGGAGAAGGTGTGCACCATGTATTATTGTATGGAGCTGCCAATTTGTGATGACACCTTTCATAATGTTTGTTCATTGTGTGTGTTTGAGTGTTTAAACTCATATGTCTCAGATTTTGGAGCCTTAAATGCAGCTTTTTGCTTTGTGTCAGCAGCAGACTTTTCAAATAAGTCTCCCCTTTAAAATGCATGATCAATAAGACACCCTTGACAAAAACAAAACAAGACATCACAGTAATGGATAACCTCGCCAAAACAAGTTAAATGTCTCTGTAAGTTAGTCCTGCCACCATTCGACTGAATTTAATAGAAAAACAGCCGTCTCAAAGGTATGAAAAGCAGTAACCCACAAAAACATGCTTTGTAGATTGCTTGTCAATACTCACAACTCAATACAGCATTCATTTAGGTTTCATACGGCATGTAACCTAAATGAATGCTTCTATCACACAGTCTACGGCTTCAGCAAGTAACAATACCCAGAAAAGGCAAGAGGGGGGAAAAAAAAATCAAACCCAATCACCTCGAGTGTTAACCACTGTACAAGGACATTGCTGGGCTATGACCATCTCCTTAAACTTAATGGAAATAGTTGTATGGTTCAACAAGCACAATCAACTACAGAGTGCTAAGAACCTTGCTGACCAAGAATGTTCAATTTGTGCTTCTTCCCCTTGTTCTTTTCTTTATATACGGGGCAAAAGTGTATATGTAGGCATACTGCACGTACACACACTCCACACACACACACACACTGGTCTAAGACTCCAGAGACCCAGAGCGCCCTTTCTCTCTCCCTCTTTTTCTAATCCTGGCAATTAGCGAGAAATAATTAATGATAAAAAATGAAAAAGTTGAGGGCAGAGAGCCTTGAAGATAGAGTTCTGCACCGTAAGCATTCAATTCCCCCTCTCAAGGTCCTCAAGGTCCACTGCTCTCTGGCTCTGATCCTCACACAGCTACTGGAGGAGGCTCGAACAAAGGCCTCTTTGATATCAGCCCGCCCTCCGTCACTCGCTTTCACGCCCTCCTCCTACATCTTATACATGTTTTCCTTTTTCTTTTCCTGTCTTTGCATACAACTTACTTGTTCCCATCTTCATTTCCCCCCTCCCCATCTCTCTTTCCCCTTGATTTCATCCTCCCAACATCAAGGTTGTGGCCTGCCTGCTAAGGGTCCGCCTGTAAAAAACTTTGAAGGTTACACCAGACATCTGCTGCACCCCCGAGAGTAAGGCTTTGTTTGATTGCCTCCCTGTGAAATTAATAAAAGTAGCCATTAACAATCTGGTATAAATAGGGAGTCAGTAGATGCGTAGCTGTGAAGGGATGTGTGCAGCTGAACCTTGATCATGGAGCTATGAGTGGTGGGGGAGTGAGGAGGTCGTGACCTTGCGAAGTCACTTGGGGGCCACATGCAAGCATAATGTGGTCTTGTGATCAGAGAGAAACTGCAATGTCATCCCAGGCTCGGGAGCAACTGCGATGTGACGTCTCCACAGGCATTTTTTTTAATATGTACAACTGTGTGTAAACATCTAGATTTTCCCCCAGAGGAAATCAATATTCATATTCATATGTAGTTCGGTGTATGTGTGCATGCATGTGTGTGTCTACATTTGCTGTGAGCAGACAGACAAACAGCTGAGGAGAGGGCAAGAGAGAGAGGGAGAGAGTGAGGGAGGGAGTGAAAAAAAAACACTCTGAGCACTCCTGCCCCCTGGTGGCAGTTTGCAGCAGCACCTTTGAGTGTGCGAGGAAGGCTGCGACTGAGTTACAGTAGAAGAGGGACTGCTGTGTGAATAGTCTGGGGGTTTCTGCTTATTGCACCACCTCTTGCTCCTGAAGCGTGGCTTTGATCTTCGCATACATTTAAATTCCAAAGAGGCAAAAAATACCGACGGGTGGTAAAGCTCATTCATTCATAAATGCAGCAACTGGGATTTAGATCTGGAATTACAGGGAGAGCAGATATTTCACAATACTCTTCAAGCTAATTGTGTTTCACTTGCTCGATATTTCAAATGTTTGATGTCAGACTTTGAGCACTGCCTTCATAGAGATGTTTTATTTGCCATTGGCAGTGGTAATTTAGCACAAATTTGAAGCGCGCAGATACACCAGTCCTGCGAGAAGGATGTTAGACGTCCTCTCTCATCCTCTCTTTTCAGACACATCTGTTTGTTTCATATTATCAAAAACCATTGCACATTTTGAAGCACAGGAATTCAGTGCAGGAACACTGTGCAAGGATGTAAGAGCAAAATAAAACAGAGGAGACAAAGAAGAGTTATTACAGTCTTAAAAATGCTTGAAAACCCTACAGAAAGGTATTTGATCTGGTGGATCTGAGTGAAGACTGTGACTGCAGTTTGTATTTTTAGCCAGCAGATGGCATCAGCAGTTAGTGCAGTGTGCTGTGGTGCAGTGCTACAACCCCAGTGCTGTCTGTCCCTGAGGTCAGTGTCTACAGTGAGGCAAGTACATTTTATCAGTCTGCTTGCAGACCAAAGAACAAGTTCTCTCATTCTGACCAGACAAACCAGGTTCCAGACAACATTGCAAACCCATGCACACTCATCAGTCTCTGCTTGATATTTCAAACTCCTCAACAGCTAATCCTCCCACACATGTACACTCACACACACACGCATCCCTGTCAAAGTGTCTTCGACCTAGCAGCACACCAGTTGCTTCTGTGCGTGTGACAGAGAGAGAGAGAAAGCGAGAGATCATTAATACACATGCTAAGGAGCATGGTAAAACTTGTCTGGGGAATCAATAGAAACATCAGAAGGAGGAAGAGGAAGATTAGATATTGACTGAGGTAATGGGGTGAGGTGAGAAAAAAATTGCATTTAGCTAACTGGTGTACTCGCAGTACTCATATGGCCCGGCTAAATGCATGACGAAAGGAGTGTATTTTATTTGAACTGTAAAATGTTCAGACCGTATCATCATGAGAATTTAGAGTGTAAGAAAAACTGAAATAGACTACTGAAACAGTGTGGCTGCCTTATAAGAGAGAAAAAAGTAAATATTTCCTTTAGATGGTTTAATAAAAGTTTAACACTGTCACCATTAATTAAATATTAGCAATGTTTAAAAAGACACAATTCATCATTTTTAAAGGGGTACAAACTTAATTCTGAATGTGTATGCACTATGATGAGGCTGGTTTTAGTCAAGACCACTACAAGACATGAGCCTACTTAGTTCCTTGTTCACTGATGAATGAACTGCTTTTGCATTTAGAAATAGAAATTATTTCTTACATGCTGCTGGTAATGCATTTAGTTTTACAGTATTTAAGGGCTAAGTTCATGTCCAGTTGTGCAAGTGAAACTGCAAAGTTAGTTATATTTTTTCTTTAATGCAACACGTGTGCTCATTTGCTCAAGAGCAACATGTCCATACTGTATCCTGTCTCTATGCTGGTCTGAACAACAACAAATACCTGCTGGAACATGGTGAGTCGAGAGCAACACCAAATCAGTAAAATCAAGAGCTCAATGTCCAATCAGGAAAGAGCTGAAAAACGACCAAAAATCATATTGTGTCCTTATCATCACCCTTATCATCACTGTCACAAGCACAACACTCAAACTCTCCAAACAACCAGGAATCAGAATTCAAGACAAAACAAAACAGTGACTGCAGAAGAAGAGGAAAAGGCAAATCACACCACCTTTTAAGTATGAGAAACATAACCATAAAAGTATGTATCGTTAGCAATGCATTTCATATTGTACCTATTATTTGTAAAGGATTATGGTGGACATGGTGGTTTATCGACGCAATAAATGCATGAAAACTCACTGAAATCAGTGCTTTGATGAGTTGAAAAATACCCAACTACTTTTATAATACTAATAGAACATAAAATGATGTGATACAGTGGCAGTGGTAAAATTTAGCATCATGGTAGTGACCAAAAACATGTTCAAACACCTGTAAGCTATTATTTTCTAACAAAGCTACAGCAAGGAGCAGATCTGCATCCAGTATGATATAATATTTCACCTCATATAGTGAAATTATCAGAGATTATCATAATACAACACTCTAATGAACATCAGCCTCAAAAGTCACTTCAACTCCTCTGTGACAGTCTGGAGAACTGAGTTTTCAGCATCACAAACAGCATTTGTCGTTGTTGGAATAAGTGGTCCTGTTCCCCAATATTTACTTTGCAACCACTGTCATAACAAACTTAAACAGTACGCATCATCTACATACCTGAAGTGTCCGCATGTTGGCTGATCAGGTCCTTCATGAATGTGGCTCTGTTGATGACCCAGGTTGCAGATTTGCAGTCATTGTAGGAGAAGTCCATCCAGGTGTAGAAGTCAAATATAACGCATGCCATCACCTATAATAAATAAACAAGTAGACGTTTCAGATTCAAACGTTGACAGCCAACTTTAATATAGCATTTTAAGCTAGCGCTAGCTCGGCTACATTAGCTTAAGTTAGCTAACAGGTCACATGCTAACGTTATAAATTAGCATAGCACTTAAATAGCATGTAGCGGACGTTATGGTAAAGCTAAGTTGTTAAGCTAAAGTTTTATAAATAAACAGTCAAGAATTAATGACAGAAATCGACATATTCTGACATTAACTCAATTATAATTATTTACCGTTATTTGCTTTACTCGTTGGCATGTTGCTAAATATGACGTCACACTCACTCAATTCTCGGCTTAAAGGCTCATTTCACCCAAATATTAAAAGCGAAAAGTCACTTTCTTCTAAGGGGGCAGTAATTTATCAATCCATGCCATCACGGACAGGCGACAGATTAAAAAGTAAAGCCTGAATAAATTATCAGAGAAACATTACCGATACAGATGTTTCCACACAGGTGAGCTGCATCACACAATTAATCAATTAACTTCCTGTTATGTTCTGTATACAGATGATTAATCAATTACACTCACTAGTTAATCTTGATCTATGCAACTATTTAATATTTTACTATATTACAGAACACTCAAAAGGATGGCACACTTACTCATATAACCACATAAGCAAATTATACTGTTCGTGTAATTATATGTAATGTTAGTATAAATTATATGAAGTTTTCTGATATTGTTGTCATTCTATGCATTATCTTTAATGTTAATCCACCCTGATACTTCTTGGGATTGCATCAAACCCAAAATGTCTACACTGGAAAACTGGACAATGTAGAAGCAACATCTAACTGGTTGATCATCTTCATCAATAGCAAATTTCAGGAGGAAGAATATAAAGTCTCTTTCTCGACCATGACATGTGAGAAAGTGTCCCTTTTTTGCCAGGTTCTTGTGCCAACTCAAGGTGAAACATACAGTCTGCAACAGAATCAAGAAACAGATCCAAAGGCAACCTGCATATATGAGAGGAATAGCATCGACATCGAGAAATTATAAGAAAAAATGTAGTATATATACACTGAAATAGTTTTGGACAGTTTTTTATCAATTCAATATTTGCTTGAATTAAATTCACTTTTATAATAAAAAATAATATTAATACCATAATGGTTTGGTTATTATTATGGATTTTTGTCATTATTGTGCAATTTGCGAAATTGATGAATCAATTGGTGAAATGTGTGACTTCATTAACAACAACTCTCCAAAGGTGAATTCAGCCATTTTTTGACATTACAGATCCATTGGACAATAACTCTTGTCCTGTGGATTTACCACAATGGAAGCCTCGAGCAATAATCTAAGCAAATAATGATCAAAAAATGAAAAGTGAACATTCACATACACGACTGTTTGTGGGTGGCAGAACAACTTGTTTAGGGAAATCTAGCAACGACTCAGTCCACTATCATCTCAAGATGCTGATGTCAGAGTTTTCCCTCCCTCTTTCCCGTCTTTTTTTCCTTCCTTTCTTTAAGGCCACAGTGTGAATGCAGCATCACCACTCTTGTGCCAGTGCGCGTGCCTCCAGCCGGGTGTCACGAGGCTGGAGCGTGTGCACGGTGGTGCACGGTGGGTGGGGGTGAATTGGAAAAGGGGAGGGGGTGGGGGCGCCGTATGTCACTTGATCTCAAACATCAGAGCAGATAGATGAAGCTAAAGCGATTAAATGGGAGGAGGGCTTTGCGTCACTGGAAAGGTGGCTGCCCTGGATATGTGAATGGATTAAGAAGGGAAGTACATGAATGACTGCATGAATGAAAGAACAATGAATGAATACTATACAACTATTTCCTACATTTAATTTGCCCTCTTTTCACAGTCTATCTAAATCTCCTTAGCAAAAAGTTTTTGAATAAGTCTTAAACTAATGTAAGCTATGTGAGAATGCTTTCAAGAGAAAGCATAAATTCATGATAAATTCATAATCAGGATGATTAGTTTGTTGTCACATGTCATTGTCACACCCGCTTTCAAAGTGTGGTGTACATTATTTAAAGGAAAAAGAAAGATGAAAAATAAATGGTTTTTGTGAAAGCATAATGTTGACTTACTGGGGATATTTGCATTGTCACGATCATTTATTTCATACCATAATTTTAGTTTTTTTCTATTTTTCTTCCTTTTATCATTTTTGTCAAAGCCTCATTAGCTACATTCCAAAATTCAGATGCTGTAAGAGCCAAAATACTGCATCATATGAAAATGTATTCAGTTGTTTGTAACTAACCACCTGCTAGAATCACAAAGTACTATCATTTTTAAGTATTTTATATTCATATTAATTTGTAATGGCTGCTGTCAGGAGTCATTGTAATTTGTATATATATATATATGTATTTGTGTGCATATATAGAGGAGCCACTGTGAATCGCCTCAGTACAGCTTGCCTATGGTCAAACCAAGTGGCAACCTCTGGGGCTGAAAATGAAGCGAACACAGAATTGCCAAAAACTGCAGTTCCACAAATAGCCACTTGAGGCAGCTTCCAAAAGTGAAACAATCCCCATACACCCTCAAAATGCTCAAAGTTACAGCAAAAATAAACATATTTACAGGCTAGTACAAAATACAGGTTGGGAATTCTTATATAACTCACTCATTTTGATTATGCATTGGATGGCTAGCGGCTAGCTGTCAGCAAGGTGTCACATCAGCTAATGTTGCTGAAATGTTGACATATAACGTTACGCCTGCATGTCAGGAGGAACTGTGCAAAGTAGACATGTACCACAGGGTTAGCCAGCTTGCAATGCTAGCAAACACTACTACTGCTCTGAGCTCCTAGTCCGGACAGTCAACTAATAGTACTACTAGCTGCATGGCTAAGTGAGCTACCCAACTAGCAGCAGCTACAGTTAACAGCATTTGGCACTTATGCTGGAGATATGCTGCCCCCTATGTGTCTGGAGTGTGAATTCAACAACTGTCCCTTTACAGTCTATGATCTGTCCAATTCTTTCATATTTCACCTTTAAAAAAATTATATTAAAGGATGGATTAAGATACAATAATGTCTCCTAAATTATACAGAAACACAAGGAAAGGTTTATTACAAACAAAACACTGAGGCTATAAAACAACAACATAACCAGAGAACATAAACAAATAAAATATAATTTACTATCAGGTATATTTTAAATTCCTTATAAAAAAAAATATAACAAAGAGATGTTTCCTTATGGCTGGAATATGTGTGTGTGTTAAGCTCATTGAAGGGAAAGCAAAGAGAAAGGTGCGTGTGAGAGTGTGTGTGTGTGCAGGTGGGGGGTTTTGAAGATTATGAATTGATAGAAAGAAATAATCTCCCAAAACAGCCCCCTCTAAATACCCCACAAATACCCCCCTCCCCCCCCCCCCAGCCCGGGGTCTGAATTAATGTGCGTCTATTTTTGGCTCTCCCGTGTTTCCAGGGGAAACCTAATGACGCAATGACGTCAATGCAGGTCACCAGCAAGAAGCCGACTGGAGGAATTGAGCGGCTTCCATTAGAGGGTTTTTGCAGCATTTTTGCAGAGAGGAGGGAGGAGGGAGGACCGAAATGGACCCGGAATGGAGAGATGCACAGAAACAAAAATAAATGCAGAAGGAAGAAAATGAATGGGAGGAAATGCGACTGACGTCTGGGAGGAGAGAGGATGGAGGGAGGGTGAGAGGGTGGAGGTGGTGGTGGTGGAGGAGGAGGAGGAGGAGGAAGGGGGGGGACCCTATACTGCTGCATATCAATGGGTGCCGTTCAAATTCCCAGGGATTATTGGAGGGAAAAAGAGGAGGGGGATGAGGAAAATGATGCACGCTTCCTCGGATCCATCATGACTGGGTGAGCCCGTTTCTATTTTTATTATTATTTTGCTTATTGTTGAAGTGAGTGAAACAACAAGCTGCCATTCTGCTTCCACGCTCATACAGAGCCATTGAGAAATAGAGAGTTTGAGGGGCTGATGCGTGAGTGTTTTCTCTGCATGTGTGCTCAGAGGGAAAACACATATTCAACTCAAAGTGTCGACTTCCACTGAGTTCTTTATCGTGAGCCGCAGCGGTGGACGTGCTCCGGCTGCAGCCTCTCTCAGACGGATGCAAGACAAATCCTGCATCAATGCATCCATCCATATATTCAGAGAGAGAGCGAGAGAGAGAGGGGGAGAGAGAGAGGTGCATTTTAGTGCACAAAAATTTAAGGACCGGCTGTGAAATATGTGAAACAGCAGCAGATGATGAGAACACTTGCAAGCAGGGTCGTCTAATTGCAATGCCAATCACTCATCTTGCATCATTTTGGGGAGTAAAAATGTGGAGTAAAAGGGTGAGTTTCATTAGAGAAATGGAGCTGGTTGATTTGCCAAGAGGCTACTTTTCATAGCCGGTGTGTGTGTGTGTGTGTGTGTGTGTGTGTGTGTGTATGTGTGTGTGTGTGTGATGGTGGTGGTGGGGGGGCAGTCGTGCATGTGGAGCCTGGAAGAAGTAACGTTACTTCTTTTTGGTGGAAAAAGCGAAGATTTTTTTTTTTTGCGCGCACACGCACAAACCCAGGCTTTTCAATGCGTAATGGCAACAAGTGCCAATTCATGCACTATCAATTCATCTCCAGGCTGCACAAAAAAGAGATTTAGTACGTTCCTCTCTTTCTTTTTAATATATTTTTTCTCTTCTTTATGTTTGATTTTTACATTCATGCATGGTTCCACTCCCCCCTACCCCCCCACCCCCACCTCTCCACAAACTGGGCTCCAGTGCAGGGCGTTCACCACAGCTTCAGCACCACAGCCTGTCAGGACCATGGACAGAGCTCTGCCTCCATCCATCCCCACTTTATCTGTTTAAGGCCGATGAGCAGGTGCCACGAAATCCGATCCTCCTTCGCTGTGAAGGTGGATCTACCCCACAAGGGCCCCGCAGAACGGACTGTGCGCAAAATTGGATAATTGGCGCACAGATTCATTCATTAAGCCAATAAATAATCAAAGCGTGCAATCTCCAATGAGGCAAAGTGAGCCGAATATGGGACAATGTAGGACACATTTGGAGGAAGAGCAGTAGGGGATGTGACACTTTTTCCCCCCCACATATGACGCATGTGGTGAGGTAAGTGTGGCAGATGCCTACGTGTGCAGATGGTCCAGTCTGCTGGTCCCGATCCGCCCTGGGCTTGACGTAACACCCATATACAGGCATAGGCCCCATAGTCCAGATGTGGTCGTGTGTTGTGCACGCCTCCTCAGTACACACCACAAAAGACCTTTTTTAAACCCCCCCTTTTATGAACTTGTTCTTTACTGGAGCATGAAATTTCATGATTCAGGCCTGCACATTGAATGGATTTACACTCGCAATTGAGCTTGTGTTTGATGCAGGATCCCCCCCTTTCTTCTATATTTGAGCACAGCTGGATCCTCAATTAAGATGCTTATTTCTAGATTTATATTTTGAGTTTGTGAGGGAGACCAGAAAACAACATCTGCAAAGAAAACTCTTGAGATTTGAAGATTCGTGCAATGATGATAGTTTTCAGGTTGTGATAATTCAAGATTGCACGTGTAATGTTCTCTGGAATATTCCCACATTCTCACACTCCCTTTTCTATAAAGACGACACTGCAAAAGCATGTCGACGACTATAATTTTAGCAACATACAGCACATCTTCAAGGATGACATGATGAATTCAATAATTTTCTTAATTGTTACCACAGATCGGATATTATATTAATTCACAATGAATGCCCCTAAATTGAGAGAGTTGTCATGAGTTGTGGGAAAGAAAAGATAAAACAAGATTTGATGATAATGTAGACTTTATGAAAAACACACACTCTCAGTAAAGTTCGTCAAAAATTTAAACATGAACTCAGGGACAGGGAGAAATTGTAACGACAATGACTACAAGAGTAAGAGATGTTGTAAATTAGCATTTTATTGTATTTGGGTGTAAACATTTGTTGTTACTGGGATCATCAAACTACACCTTGCCTGATGAGACAGGATGTAAAGTTTATGTGAAAGACTTGCTTACACCATCTTATTTGGAGCCTGCTACAAGTCTGATTTAGGTCTAGATCTTTAGAGGTGGAGGCAATTATTTTGTTATGATGAGGGTGTGGCATGAAATCAGAGCAACTTTTCTGTACAACTGAATTCATCCAGTATGTAAGATGCAGCTATGTATTTCATGTGTTCTGCTGTCTTCTTCTTACAGCACGGTGCGCTGGCATACGTGGTGGTCAGCTCGTGATGGTTGGCAGCAGCTGTGGGGACTGAATGCTGTCTGGTTTTCATGTAGGACGTTTGAGTTGAACATATTTTGTGTGGATTTCTCAACAGATTTAAAGAAGTTGAGAAATCAGCTCAGAGAATCTGTTTTCATTCTGTCACTGTATCGGCCATTTCACTACTGCATGTGGTGTAACTGGGGGTGTCTTCATTGTGTATTTATGGTTTAATTGCCTGATGCAACCTTTTAGAGCTTTCATGTAGATCAGTGGTTTTTAACATGGTCTTAGAGCTCTGACATGGTAAAGGCTGGTGAAGCTGAAATATCCACGCTGAATGTCAGAGATTTATTGTTGCTGTTGTTCTGAATGTAACTGAGTTATAGCGAAGACGTATTTGTCTAAAGGTGATAAAACAGCTCTTCCAGTTCTTGTAGGATGTGAACTTCAGCGATTGTGAGTTGAAATTCTGGATGATTTTTTTTTTTTTTTTTTTGCTTTAACAGAACATTTCATCAAAATTAGAGGTGGATTAAATAAAGTCATTATTATTGTTTTTCAGGTGGTCAAGCTGGTGGCGGCCTTTATTTGTGCTCCGTCTCATAAGTTGAGGAAAGTGTATCTCATAATTGGAATTGTCTTTTATATGAGGAAAGGACAAAATTCAAGCTATTTTATAATATTCAATTGAGATATCATCATCGTCAGTGGGTGACCATATAAGCTTTGATTCTGAGAGACCAAATTTAAAGAAAATTGCTGCTCATGGAACAAACCAAATCTAAAGAGAGCTGACAGTTTTCTTGCCATGACCAGCGCAGAGTTAATGAAAACTAAAGATCTCCACTGTGGTGATGTTGGAGGGCTGTGCGTGTCACATCATGGGGTTTACCACCCAAGGAAAAGACAAGTCCTTACTCCTTTAAAGGGCAGAAGAGAAGAAGACCAAGGTCAAGGAGGAGAATGTGGTGCTTGTGGTCAACACTGCAGGCATGTCTGATCAGGGGAGAGGACAAGGTGAAGATGCTCAGATGAATCCTTCTGGTGGTGGAACACAGCTTCATCACTCTCAAAATACAAGGGACTCATTTTTTCCACAAGATGTCTGGATCTCACAAGTTCTTCTAATATGAGTCTTGGTTGCATTTTGAACGGCTGCAGGTCAAAGGCACAAGTTGTGAAAGATGCAACTTCAGGAGGAAGGAGCCCTCAAGATATTGAACCTTCTGCATTCATCATGTTTTTCAGAAAGAAAAAAACTTCTTCTTTCTGTCCTTTTGGTGATCAGTGGGGACGGAAGAGTGTGTGCTCTTGGTTAAAGGTGATTCAGGCCATGTCCACCTTCCAAATGTGACAAGCATGTTCCAGTCCTCTTGCTACTCTAGTTTTCTGGTTGCACATGGAGACAAAAATTGCAAATGGTTGCAAATGGAAAATCAAGGGATATTTAAATATAGGAATCATAAAAAAATGAACATGATTCCTAGAGATGGTGGGTCTCATTCACAAACCATGTGCATGATCAAAGTTGATCTTAAACTAAAAATGTGTCTAAGTCGAGTCTATTTTTACTATCTGAATCTGTCCGGCATGAAAAATCTAAAGAGATCATACATAGAAACGTTTCATTGAAAGTCAGTTTCTAAACCTACTAACATGATCAACTCCACATGATCAAATTCATCTGCATGTTTGGTTGTTCGTCATGTTATTCAATGGATGGAAAAGAACAAGGGTCTCATGTTGAACTAGATGATCTTCTGGTGCAGCCGTGACCACAATCCCAATTCATTTAATCACAGCATGATACAATCACACAGCCGCAGATCACACCATATATGTGACCAATAGTCAAAATGATAATATCATCTAGATTAGTATCAGATGATGTGTCCAACTCTGCTGATGGCTAAATAACTGAAAATGATGCTGCAGTTCTTGCCTTACTTTCTGATGAAGCAGTGACGGCATCTGTGCACTTTGCGACATCTCTTGTGATTCTCCACCTTTCATTCAGTCTGTTTGCCATTCAGCAATAACGGGCACATCCGATTTCCAATTAAATCTCTTTCAAATTTTCCTGTAAAACAATAGTTTATAAATCCCCCTCCACCCCTTGATTTCTTAAGGAAACAGGAAGAGATGTTTTGTGGATGAGACCCATGGGGTTCTCTGTGCATGATGGTTGAATCATGCTTAACAGGAAAAAAAATAGTTTTTCTGAACAGAAGGGAACTCGTGAGTCAAGAAAAGGGAGATTTAGATGAAAGTAAAATGTCCCAGTAGGTAACTGGTTTTTTGACCAAGAGATTTTTTCGGAGCAAAAAGTTTCAGCTGTTTATCAGTTGTGGATCCTGATCTCGACACGATGACCAACACTGTCTTGATTGTGTTGGGATGGGATGGAGAAAGGTGTGTTCTCAATAAAATTAAATGAAAAAGAAAAATGAAAAAGTACAAGCACATGTTTTCTATTGATAGCACTGAACCAAGTAAGTTGTGTCCATGCGTTTCCACCCATGTTGAACACCACCTGTCTTAAATGTTCTTTGCATGCATTAGATGCACTGACAACTCTGTTTCTTCCCACAGATACTGAGCAGCTCTCCACAAGATGAAGAAGTCAAACTTTTGTCCTTTGTGGGTCTTTTTGCGGTCTGGGCTTGCTGTTCCTAAGGCAGTAGCCAGGAAGCCCTTACCCCAAAAAGTATCGGCACTGGATTCTGGCATCTGAACCAGGCGTCGCCTTTCTGTCCCCCCTGTGGAGCAGTGAGTATCTCGTCACACACAGTGCAGATTGTCAAAGGCTCGGCCAAAGTTCGGTGCGTCTTTTGATCAGTTGTGAAATGGAAGAATATGATTCTTGGATAGGAAGCATTTGAGAGGCTTGGTACAGGATGTGGCAGAACAGATGTCTTAATCAGAGCAGGCAACCTGAGAAGAATCCGATTGCAAAGAGTCTTGTTACAGTTAGAAATAGACAGCAGTTTTACTCGCCCTGACCTCAGATCGAAGAGTGTAAAGCTACACTTCCGAACGTTCCCTCATATCAAAATTAACATTCAGGATAACAGAGTGTACACTTTTCCTAATTTAAACATACAAGGTTGTATAGATACACAGCAAGGGGAGTGCCATTAGGCTGCAAAAAAAATCTCTTATCAAAGAGCAGTCCAGAAAAAAGCCATTATTCTTTTCCCATATTACATATTAGTCCAAACTATAATAACAGGAGCAGGTTCAGATAAAGAAATGGAGATGAGTTAGTGAAGGTCTGAGAAAATCCAGATGTGGATTTTGAATATTATATATACAGAATATACTTTTAATGTATTATGACAAAATATACTGTCATTGTTTTGTGTTTATGTTATCTTTCATATCAACAAATTATTTTCTGCACCTGGTAATTTATGTAAATATTTGCCACTAATATGTTGTGCATTTTCAATGATTTTGCATCATCTCTCATTGGTGAATTGTCTTTTAAAGTGTGCTGTGACAAAGTACAGAATTTGTCCCTGCCTGAACCTTTTTACACCTTCAATACGTCAAAAGATTTATTGTTCGTAATTCAATCTTTGCACAAATATTTTTGATTACAAAGCTACAATACAGTGTTATAGTGTTAGATGACATGTCATATGAAAGGAGTAACTGTTTTTTAAAAATGGCATCATTATAAATGGAGTGTGTGCACAGGCCAGACATTTATAGAATTAGCTCTAAAAACAGCATAAAGTGAATGTACACAGTGAACAAATGAGCTGAGGGAAAATGAACGAGTAGCTCGGAGCCTTTGACGCACTTTGTGTTATGTAAACGTGATTATTTATCCAAACCCAGGAGCCTTCACAGTGAGCTTCTCGTACGTCAAAAACCTGAGGCGGTTTTGTGTGTGTGTGTGTGTGTGTGTGTGTGTGTGTGCTGACGAGGAGTCTTCACTTACACTAATCAGATGACTCCAGCGCTCAGTGAGTGTGTATATGCATGTACTGTACATACAGGATGCAAGTGTGCGTGTGGCGTTCCTTCCAGGATGGTGGGGCCATTAGACGCACATGTTAAGAGATTATGCAGATGTGTGGCGTCCTTAATTCCATCTCAGCATCCTTTTCACACACCGCTCTGTTTCTCTTATTCTATATTACCGCCTGTTCTCCTGATTTTGCCTGTGCTTGTGTCATTATCATGTTCAGTTATGTTTTATTTAAATCCACCTGTCACATGTGTTTTTGTCAGCTGGACATTTTTACACAAGTGTCATGATCTGTTAAATAAAGATGAAATAAAATTGAAATATTGTCTTCTTGTCTTTTCAATATATTATGATCAATACACATAAACCTCCTTGTTTTAGCACTTTTTGTGTGTGTGTGTGTGTATCTATAGCATTGAGTGTGTGTACTGTTTGAATGTACTGATGCTAAATGTTGCTAAATACTAAATTACACTAATACAAATATTGCAATTTCACTCTCCTGAAATATTAAGTGTAAATGCAGAACAACTATTTAAACAAATCAAAAAGACCAACACACTGAATATATAAGTCTAAAACTGATTTTACAGTCCACCAACAGCACCAACTAATCCTGGACTAAACCACCGACTCTTCCTGCCTTGTGGGTGGCTCCAGTATCAGACTAATACGAGCGACATGTTTTCCAGTAGACCGGGCCTCTACATCCATTAATTGACCTAACAAATCTCTGACTGACCTTCAGTTTGGAGCTAGAGATTCCCAGTTAAATCACAGCCGCGGCCCACAATTTGTGTGTCACACATCGCCCTGGGAAATAGGGCAGCGCCTCATCCATGTCATCAGATAGGGACGTGGGTTGGTGGATGCACATTTGCTCCTCTCTTCACTTGTAATGAAGTAAATTAAATTTGTAACCACAGGCGAAAGACACTGGAAAAGGGATTTCTTGCCTCCTATTACTGTACAATATTTTTTTTCAGCATATTTGGCTGCATGTCATTTGAGACAAAAATAAAATGTTTGGAGAGAAAAAAATTAATTTAGGTTATTTTTCATTCTTCATAATGTTCACATATGCAACAATGTGCTCTAAAAATGAAGTATATGGTTTTAAATTTCAATTAATATCAGCCAACAGACCAGATGAGATTAAGAATATTACTGATGAAGAGGAAAATTATGAAACCAAACTGTTAAAAGTTTTGAACAGAACTTGCAATAAGATGACCACAGGTGTTTAAAAAGAGAAGAACATTTTGAGAGAAGTTAAAGAATGAATTTGAACAAACCACAGAGAACTAAGATTTATTGTACTTTAAAAAACGTATGGCCTTAAATGCACAATTTCTGAGGAGCTGCCTTAAAGGGAGGTGAACAAGAAAGGAAGGATGTCATGCAGAGTTGAGACACACTCACACACTGGCGAACTGCTCCTTCATTAAATCTCTGGGTGAGTGTAGCTCTCCAGAGGACGTTTTGAGAACTGCAACCGAGAACACACTGAGCAGCTCCATCATAAAGACGCTTCATTAAAAAAAATAGAAAAAAGAACTGAGTTGAATTCAAACTGTGTTCCAGTAAAGTTTTCACAAGTCCCAGCTGGAAGCAGAGGCCTGGTGGGTTTACAGCAGGTTTGTCCAGTTTGATTCTGAAATTCATACTGGTAAGTCTCCTCCCCCATGACGTGTCCAAACCAAAGTTACGGTAAAAACCGTTAACATGAATAATTCAATGTCTCATTTACTGTAACAAAATACGCTGTTTGAGGACAAGTTGGATATTCTTGGCTTCGGCCTGTCAAAGATCTGGTCAGTGTTTTGGTTCTCAGTATCTGTGTTTTTGCCAAGTATTTCGTTTCAACTCGGTGATGTGATTAAATTTAATTGGCAAAAGCCAACTCGTAAAAGACATCTGAAGTGACACGAGTGGACTCAGCAGAAAATAAATCCTCTTCCAGTCATCCAGCTGCTGGCAGGACTGGCAAAAATGTTGTGTTTTCAGCAGGTCACTGGAGATGACGCCAGAAAGGAACCAAGCACATTTAGTAGTTCTGGTAGATGTGTTTCATCACTTCCAAGAGCAACCACTGACAACTGCTAACTAGCACTGAAAGTACAGCTGAGGCTGATGGGAACGTCTGCGCTAAATTTAGTGGCAATCCATCCAATTTGGAACAAAGTGGTGGACTGAAAAATAGGTGGGTTAAAATATTTTGATTTGAAATAAAAAAAGCAGTAATAATGAGTTGTTAAAATTTTTCCTCACAGACTGAAATTTGGTCAAGACCTCTACAACAGCAGACACCATGGCTGCGAAATATTTGATTTCACTGATTGATTCCATTGGAAGTTTACAAGATTCCAAGAAAAGTGCACGACTTGGATCGTTTGTAGTTGATGTCTGATCCTTTGGGACTTTTAAGTCTGGTATTCAGTAACTCTCATTCCTCAGTCATGTGTATTAAACCACAACTTTTTCCTGTACGGACGAGTCATCGCCTACATTTGTTCTCAGCGGTGCACTGAAAAATGTTTTCATCAGAGGAGGGGGGTGGGGGGGGCTGAAGGTGGGGGTGTGTGTCTGGGGAGTGGGG